>JALBZD010000676.1:0-18939 GCA_038050675.1 Globisporangium cylindrosporum | reverse complement strand
CATCATCGCGTGTAACTCGCGGATAAGTGAACTCTCGAGCAGCAAAGGACAGAAGCCGCAGAACGACGAGATAGGGTGCGGATCGGAAAGCGCTTGTGGGCGATCAGCTGAGCCAGACGCGCGCACGAGTACATACATACACCCAGACAGACGCAGCGAGTAGCGAGGCGTCGTCCTTGCACAGATCCATTTCACTTCCCAGCCATGTTCCATTCACGACCTTTCGCGCGCAAACCAAAACCAGAAATCAGCATGAAATTTGGCACGTTTTGTATTGAAATACTTTCGAAACTGGTACCGAACGTGAGAGAATACAAATTCAGACTGTTAAAATTAACTGAAAATTCCATTGTCATGTTTGCTAAAAATCATAATGCTCATTCACATAAACGTTTAAATTACGCATGTTACGAATGGGATAAGTACGAATATGTGCAAACGCACTGTTCGTACTTAAGCGAGGAGAAACCAGCGCGCAACTCAAATTGCGGGATCGACTGTAATGGCGAAGCAAAATGCGGGGCGCCAGCACGCATGCTGGTACTTGCCATGACCTACGGAAAGAGCATCTGGGTGAAGCGAATCCGCGCTCTTCTTCACAGCTGTCTTGCTATCAGCCAGCCAGCGTGTTGCTCAGGTACTGCTCACTACACGCCTCGCACGCCCTCATGGTTGACCTCGTCGTGTGCGTTGGTTTTCTAATTAGCTTGTGGCGCTAATGACTCCGCTTTTGGAAGGAAAAAAGGTAAACGAAAATTCGCTGATTGGCTGGCGACTTCTCATCCGAAAGCGAGCGAGCGCGTCGAGTGGACGGAGAGCTGATGCGAGCAAACGTGCGGCGGCAGCGCGTCTGGACGCGGAGCAGGCGCCGTCTGGCTGGAAGAAATGTGGCTGCTAGGATGACGACGCTTCGGCGGCACGATCTTTCTCCAAGCACACGCTTGTTAGTTGTTTGCTGCTCGTGTTGCTGGTCGTCTGACTCTGGTTGCGGTGTCGCTTGCAACAATAGCAACAAACAACTAACAAGCATCATGTGGTTCCACTCTCCCAAAGGGACGCACGCGCCTCTTCGAGCCACGATCTTTCCCCAAAAGCGACCCAAAAGGTGCGTGGCAAGAGTCAATCGGCAAGAAAAGAAGACCCTTCAGAGCGATCCTGAGCCGTGAACGCCCGCGCGTCTGTGTTTTTGTATGGTGCTTTGGCGATAGATGGAGCTGGCCGAGTGGTGTGTGCGGCCAGACGCGCTCGCGATCCGACGCCATATCGCCTTGAGGGAAATATGGGCGGGTCTCCATCTGTGTACTGATTGATCTTGCCTTTAGTGGCAGATCTTTGGGGCTGGGCTTGAGCTTCGGGGACACGAGTGGCCTCGCAGACCACCACCTTCAGTCACTCATTGTTCATTTGTCGCAGTCGTGGTCACATCCACCTTCGAGAGAAGCTCGCGAGAACAAGGTTGAGTTTGTGGGACTGACTGGTTTGACAGGAAACGCCACGCCACACCCAGCAGCATCATGAAGAGCCCGACTGCGTACGGAAGTGAGAACGAGGAAACGTCGTTCATCCGACGTATCGCCGCGCCAGACCGCGCCGTTTCCAACCGCAAGCAGAAGAACCGCATCGCCGTCGCTGGCGCCACTATCGGCTTCATCGCCGCCTCTGCTGTCGTTGGGTACACTGCTCTGCGTGACGGAAGCGCGGGTGACGTCACGATTCCAACCGAACAGCTCGAAGTGTCTGCCCAGGCTGCGCCTGCTAGCAGCCAGTTCGTGACGCCGCTTGACGACTCGTTCTACCCAACTTTGGAGGAGCTTGACGTCAGTCCGAAGGATGGTGTCGTGACCCAGAAGGAGTACCTGAAGAACTTGGAGGCGAAGAAAGATGCGGACATTGCTGAGATCAACGAGTCGAGCCTCCCGGATGATATCAAGGAGGACCTGATCAAGCAAGTGAACGACAACTACGACACCGATGGTCCGTGTGTTGTGCGAGCGATGAAAAGGGTACGTTCCTTTATCTGATGCGTTAAATGGTGCTTTTATGGAATTAAACCATAGATCTAACCGTGTGCTCAATATTTCCAGATCAAGGCGAACGGAATCACGCTCACGGCAGCCAACATTAAGTTGCTCTACTACTCGCTAGACACCTTCTGCCCAACAAAGGCGGTCGAGAGTCCTGAAGAGTTGGTCAAAAAGTATGCCGCTCTCGCAGCAGCGAGCACAATGGCACCACTGCAGCAAGTAGTTGTGGATACTCCCTCTGGTACGACTGTAGTAGAAATTCCACATGTCGAAAAGGGAGAACCTAGCACCACCATCGTTATCGAGACGCCATCTGGACCAGCCGCAATCAAGGTTCCAGTAGTTGAAAACAACGAGCCGAGCACGACGATCGTGGTCGACACGCCAACCGGCCCAGCCGTGATTGAAGTGCCAGTGTCGGAGGAGACCAGCGAGCCGTCCACCACCTTGGTGGTCGACACACCAGAAGGTCCAACCGTTGTCGAGATCCCAGCTGTGGAGGAAGACGACCAAACGACCACCATCGTTCTGAAGACGCCAAGCGGCCCAGAAGTCGTCGAGATCCCAGTGGTTGAGGAGGGCGAGCCGAGCACGACGATCGTGGTCGACACGCCAACCGGCCCAGCCGTGATTGAAGTGCCAGTATTTGACACCCCTGTTGTTACTCCCGCTTCTGAGAGCAAGTGGATGACCAAGAAGCAGTTTAAGCAGCAGTTGGATTCTTACTTTGAGGAGCAGACCAAGAACCTTGAAGCTGCTGCTGCCCAAGCGGAAGCTCGTGCTGCATCCATCTCGTTGAAAATCAAGCAGCTTGGCGACTGCATCGAACAAGCCGCTGACAAGGTATGTGGTGATTAAATTTGTTGGTTTTGTGAGATATGAAAAATGATCGCTAACTTGTTTTTATGTCTTTGTCCCGTTTAGTTCGGCTGGTACGGCGTGTACGAGGAAGCTCCTCACTTCAACAACGCCATCGACTGGGTATCCAACGTGTGCATGGTGCAGAACTGAGTCAGTCGCTGATTTGACAGCCACCTCCGCTCACGTTGGAACGAGCACAAGGTCAACATGAAGACTGCGAAGAGTGTGTGTGATCTCCATCCTCTTCCCCGATCGAACAAACAGAAAAGTGCAACACCGTGCGAGAATTGAAAGTGTCTCCGTCTATATCCCTACATTTCCGTATGCATATTGTATATCGTGTAAACAACATTAGGTTATGAGTATGCTTGCCGTAGCCGTATATCGATCATAGTAATACATCATCCTCTTTTCCCATTCTGCCATCCCCCAATTGCCACCGCTACAATCATTTCAAAGAACACCCAAGGCTGGCAGCAAGCAAGTAAAGCCAAGCACGTCGTGTCCTCAAAGCCGAGTGTTGTGAGTGCGTGGAATGTCTCGCTTGGTTTTGCTTTGACGAGCACCACACCCAACGCTACGCTAGCTGTAAGTTTGAGCCACGGTCGGAGCTCATTCATTATCAATCAGTATGGGTGACGCCATGCCCTCTTGCTTTGAAAGCCCACCACCAACCTGTCGCCAACAACATTTACTCGCCCAGAATGGAGTGGAGTGAGTGGAAATCTCTCACCGCTTTTTCCCATTCCATTCATTCTAACAAGCGGTGCGCGAGCGTCCTTCCGTCTCTTCGACCTCCGCGATCTTTCCGAGGTGGTGCGTCACATTGGTCTGTTGGAACGGACGTCAGCTCAGCACCTCGAAGGGACACCACCGACTGAAGGACTCTTCAGATGAAACCAGAGCCCCACAAGTATATCGGAACGACCTGAGAGATCGTGTGGTCGGTAGACGCCGTGAAGAGGCGATGTCACATCCGCTGCGCCACAATCTCGTGAGCCCTGAGCTCGCAGACATTCCAGTCTATCAAACGCTCAAGCACTCTGCTGCCCACAGACCCACTCTGGTTTACTAACTTCCTTGCGAACACACACACGAGCACGCCGAAGGAGCTTTTGGACAAAGAGAGTTTGAACGCTGAACACCTTCGATCTCTCGCTTAGAAACCATTGCCACCATGAAGTCCGCAGCTGCGTACGGGAGCGAGAACGCCGACCAGAAGGGGCAAACACTCCCATTGTCGTCTTCTTCTTCGGGCAGAGTCGTCGCCTCGACCACGAGCCTCAAGCAGAAGAAGAGCCGCATCGCCGCCGCTGGCGCCACTATCGGCTTCATCGCCGCCTGTGCTGTCGTGGGATACACAGTCTCGATGCAGCGCGGAATCCACTTCTCGATCCCGGAGACCGAACAGCTTGAGGTGTCCGCACGAGCGGCGACTGCCAGCACTGCGTTCGTGACGCCGCAGGACGAATCGCTCTACCCGACGGTGGAGGACCTCGACGTGAGCCCCAAGGATGGTGTTGTGACGCTGAAGGAGTACCTGAACTACCTGGAGGCGAAGAAAGACGCGGATGTCGCCAAGGTGAACGCCGTGAGCCTCCCGGAGGACGTCAAGGAGGATTTGATCCGACAGCTGAACGCGAACTACGACTCGGATGGTCCATGTGCCGTGCGAGCGATGAAGAGAGTAAGTGAGGAGTTTTCACCCTATGACTAGCCTCCCTCGTTTTTGCCACTGTCGATTTTTACTGACCGTGTTGTGCTCTGGGTACCTACTCTATATTTATTTACTGATGTGGTAGATCAAGAAGAATGGCGTGATACTCACGAAGAGCAACATCAAGGTACTCTACTGCGCGCTGGACACGTTCTGCCCAACATCACCGGTCCCAAATCTGCAAGCGCTCATCGAGAAGTACTTGACGCCAGTGACCAATCACGTGGTCCTCGAGACACCCACTGGGGACACTCTAACTGTCGACATCCCCGTCAACTCGGGCAATGGGACATTCACCGAGGTGGTGGTGAACTCGCCTACTGGCCCGACCTCGGTGATCGTGCCCGTGGTTGGGCCAGGTGAGCCCAGCACCACGATTGTCGTGGATACTCCCACGGGTCCCACTGTGCTCGAAGTGCCGATCAAGCCGCTTGACAAGATCGACAAGCACAAGGAGGACATCCCTGTGCTTGACCTGGACCCCAAGGACCAGGCTTTGGAACTGGAGTTTGAGCAAATGGTGACGACCTACTTTGCGGACGAGACCAAGAGTCTGGAGGACACGGCGGTGCGAGCAGACGCCGAAGAGAAGGAGATTGACGCGAAGAACCAGCTACTCGACGATTGCATCACAAAGGCTTCCAACAAGGTGCGCGTCACATGTTGTTATGCTGATTTTTTTTTTTGGGGGGAGGGGGGGGGTTAAAGTGCATTTTTCTGTGGGCTAACTGAGAATGTGTGTGTATGTATGTGTGTGAACTCTGTATTACGCGATGCCAGTTTGGCTGGTACGGCGTGTACGAGGAATCACCGCACTTTGACAACGCCGTCAGTTGGGTCGTCGACGTCTGCTTGCTGGGATTGGAGTAGGCCAGCAGGATGGCTTCAATTGTAACGTACTCCTTTGATTTTTCTCTTGTATCTTTCTCACTATTCCTCTCAAGTTGGCTTCGTATCCTGCATTTCATTTGCACACTCATTGCCACAAATACAAAAACAAAAAAACAGAATGTGAAATTGGGTGGCATGCATGCGAACGTTGTGTGCAGAATGTTCTCTAACACAAAAGAATGAGCGCCCATTTAGAGAACTGCTGGCAGCCAACAGTGAGATCCACTGCTCGTTTCATTCATAACAACGCATATTTGCTTCTCCGTTGAGGGAGGACTAGAGCGGAGGTGAAATCTTGGATCCAAAGTTCTCATGGGAGGTCGGTTGGTCATTCGTCAAGCTCAGACGACATTCGAGCAACTTTCGTACAACGTTTCTGATCTAAGTATTTGTACCCCACCCTCCCGGACTTCCCATCATTATTCGCGACTCTCCTGATCTTCAAATAGAAAAAAGCGAGAGATGCGGAAGACCACGGCGACGACGGCGCTGCTCGTGCTGGCGGCATGTGCGCTCGTCGTGGACACGGCGCTTGGCGTGATCCCCACGGGCCAAGTGGCGTTCCAGCTGTTGTCACCGAAGCCACAGTTCGCGGGGCTCTACTGCGCGCCGTCGCGGAACTCAGGCTGGGGCGTGCCGCTCCCCGAGTCGCAGAATTCGCGCTGGAAGCACATCCGCCTGCTCAGCGAGAAGCAGCCAGCGAACGCGGACGGCTGTGTGCCGTACACGCTCTCCTCACTCTCGCAGCGGCGTCTTGAGTCTGCGGCTGACCCTCAAATAACACACGCAACGCAGCACACGGCGACGCTGAACCAGAAGACGAAAGTGAACCTCACAACACTTGTGGTGGCGGACCGCGGCAACTGCTCATTCCTGCAGAAGGCGCTGCTGGCGCAAGCGTCTGGCGCCAAGGGGCTTGTGATCAGAGGCACGCGCAGAGCTGCGTACGAAGCGATCGTCGCGGCGAACAACGGCTCGAGCACCAACACCACAGCCACATACAGTACAGGAGAGAAGCGGTTGCCGTTTGACTACGACTGCTCTCGCGGCGAGAGCTACGTAGCGTCACTCGCGAACCCTGTGTGGACAACAGATGACCTCAAGTGCAGCAAGAGCGCTCGTTGCGAGTCCAAGATGTGCATGCCCACGGGCCACAAGGACGCACGCAAGGGCGGCCACCAGCTCTGCTGTCTCTGGGACACGTACGTGCTCATGGGCGCGAATCACTCGCAGGCCGCGAACCTATCGATCCCCGTGGTATACCTGACGATCGCTGATGGGCTGCAGATTGAGCGCTCGCTCCGGAGCTACCCGGAGCTGCTCATCCGCACGTTCCAGCGCGAGGTGCCGCTGCTCGACGTATCGTCCGTGCTGCTCTGGGTCATCGGCGTCACAACGGCGATAGCTGCGTCGTACTACTCGGCCGCGATCGACCGACGCAACTGGCTCAACCGCCTGAACCCGAACTTCAACGAGCGCAAGCAACAGCAGCTCGACCAGCAGCAGCAGCAGCAGCAGGCTCATGAAGAGGACGACATCTGGGAGCTGGACACCAAGCATGCGATCGGCTTCATCATCTCAGCGGGCGTGTTCCTCACTGTGTTCTACTACGTGAAGATCGGCGGCGTGATCCCGATCTTGTTCTGTATCTCGGCAGCAGGCACGATGACACAGCTGGTCATGGCACCGGTGCTCGACGCACTCGTTCCGTCGGTGGCGTCACGTCAGATCAACTTACCTGTGATCGGGGACAGTGTGCCGCTCTCGGAGGTGCTGGGTCTGGCGCTGAGCTCCAGTCTGGCGCTCATCTGGTACCTGAATCGCCGCACGTGCTGGTACCTGCAGGACGTGTTCGGGGTCTCGCTCTGCTTTATTTTCCTCAAGACTGTGCAGCTGCCGAGCCTCAAGGTGGCGACGATCCTACTTTCGCTCGCGTTCTGCTACGACGTCTTCTTCGTGTTCATCTCGCCTGCGATCTTTGGCAGCAGCGTCATGGAGGACGTTGCGACGGGCGGCCCCGCAGCGTACACTCGGAGCGACTACCCGGGCCTGGACTACTGCGAGCGGTACCCGGAGTTCCCGTCATGCGTGGACCCGGAGCCCATGCCGATGCTGCTCGTGCTGCCGCGCATCTTGGACTGGGTAGGCGGCGTGAGCATGCTCGGGATGGGCGACATCATCATCCCGGGTCTGCTGCTCTCGTTCGCGCTCCGCTTCGACTATTCGCCCAAGTCGCTCGGTGAGAACTACTACCGATCCATGTGCATCGGCTACGCCGTGGGGCTGGGCATGGCGAACATCGCCGTGACCATGATGCAGATGGGCCAACCCGCTCTCATGTACCTGGTGCCGACGACGCTCGGCACGCTGCTGGTGCTATCCTGGAAGAATGGGGATCTCAAGGCCATGTGGACAGGCATTGGGCTCCACAACGACGATAATAAATCGGACGGCGAGTTTGACAACGAAGAGGCAGGATACAACTCGGTGCGGATTGCTATCGGAGCTGGAGGAGCCAGCCAGGTGGTGAACGACGGCGTCCACGACAGTGCGCCGCTGCTGGGCTCGAGTTCTCCCTAGAGTACTGTGTCATTGAGGTAGACGCCAAGGTTGGTTGTCTATTGTTACTTCTACTAGTTTAGAGCTACGTAGCTAGCTGCCTTGAACTTTGCACTAGATGACATTTTATAAGCCATTCATTCATCCATACCCTTCCATTCAGTATTCTCAACATGGGTGGTGACCACTTCCTCCCATTTTTAGTCAGTCAGCTGAGTCGGCCATTTCGTGAAGCGGCGGAGTAGAGCTAACGGGGTTCTTCCCAATAGACCCGCTCGATATTAAAAAGCCACACGTTCATCTGGAAAAATGCCAGCACTGCATATCATCGGCGAGATCCTCGGCGCCTCGGGGCTCGTGCACGAGCACGCGCTGTCGCTCAGTCATGTGCTGGACCTGCTGGCGCTCGACGCCTCCTCCAAGCGAAGCTTCTTCTGTTGTTGGCGGCTGCTGTTTAATACCAACGAACAAGATGATGACAGTGCTTATGATGGTGGTGCTCCTAGCGCCGCGTGGTCGTCGACGTGGGAGGTTGTGCACGGCGATCAGCACGGCCAGACCCAGGTGCACAGCCCCTCTGCCAGTCTGAGCATTCCGCTTTCCTGTGGTTCTGGTAATGGAGAACCTGAGAGTGCTGAGTGCGCGAGCGGTGACCACGTGTTATTGGATGTCGTGTGGAACCACCCGCTTGATCTGCACGTGGCCACCTCGGTGGCGCTCGCCGAGTGGCCGCATCTGGAACTAGAGGTAGGCAGGCGCAAGCCCAGGTGAATGTGCATTGCCACTCTAAAATGTTGTCGAAGCATTGCTAACACTTACTCTGGGTTGTGTGCTTGTAGGTCTGGAGCTTCGACACGTTCAATCAGATCCAACTCTGTACGTACATCTCTGGCCGAAAGCCCTCCTTGAAGTATACTGGGAGTTAAAGCTCAAGATCTGCTTTGGTTTGTGGCCTTGGTTTGGAAGCAGGCGGCGCAGCGCGGATCTGCATCCCGAGTGCAAGCAAGGAGCACTTTCTGGACGTGCCGCTTGTGCGAAGGGTACCAAATTCGTGGCTTGAGCGAGTGGCTGCGAGCCTCTCCATCTCCTCCGTTGGTGTTGACGGTAGCGCTCCTGAAGGTGCAGCAAACTTTGAGCAGCGGGGACAACCACCGTTGAGAACAGTCGCTGAGGATGAAGAGCATCCGGAACTGGTGGAGGTGGCTGGGACGGTGTTTCTGAGGATAGCAGTGCTGCAGAACGGCTTTTAGTCAGAACATCCACACAGTCACTAGCAATTCATAAACGACGAATACAGACAGTGAGTATCTTACGCAAAACCCGCGCCACTTTTGATTTCGAATCGAACTCGCCAGGAGTGGCCAGCAGTTTTAACAGCCCCTTGGCAGCTCAAGACCAGTACCATCGCATGTCGTTGGCGGATTTGGTTTACCAGCACAACGCGAAGCGAACCCTCCTTCCCTATAAATACGCCCGCCTAGACTCGCTATTCGAGAATCAGGGAAGAGAAGAGCGCTCAGTTCGCGTTCCTCTCGCCACGCCCACCGACCGACGGACATCTACACGAGCAAAGGATCAGAAGCGCAAGAGTGGGTTAGCTGACATCGCCACCAGGGAACATCACGAGAGAGAGAGAGAAAGAAAGAGAGAGAGAGAGAGAGAGAGAACGCCATGGACTTTGACTGCGATGACTTCGAGAGTACGTTCTTCTATGAGTACCCGGTGGTGTGGTTGTTTCTGAATGTGCCCGGTTCGTAGGCTTGGTTCAACACTCTGGGACCTGACTCCTGGCTCTGTTGTTCTTCTTGTGTGAATTGGTTCTTCCTTGTTGCTTTCTACAGAGACGCTCAAGGTGATTGTCGTGGGCAACGGCAACGTGGGCAAGACGAGCATGACAACGCGGTACGCCAAGGGCAAGTACACGGGCAACTACAAGAAGACGATCGGCGTCGACTTCATGGAGAAGAGCGTCGAGCTGCGCGACCTGGGCGAGACCGTGAACCTCATGATCTGGGACACGGCTGGCCAGGAGGAGTTCGACGCGCTCACGAGTCGGTACTATAAAGGCGCCGGCGCGGTCATCTACGTCTTCTCGACCATCGACCGCGATTCGTTCGATGATCTCCCAAAGTGGAAGCGCAAGGTCGAGGAGGAGTGCGGCCGCATTTGCCAAGTGCTTGTGCAAAACAAAGTCGACCTCAGCGAGGACGCCGCCATGTCGCGAGCCGAGGTCGAGGACATGGCCGACTACATGAACATCCGCCTGTTCCGCTCCTGTGTGCAGGACAACGTTAACGTGAAAGAAGGTGAGACTATCGCTCGCTTGCTTCACTTTTCGGCTCGCTTGCTCGAATGCAATTGGTCTTGACTTATGCTGTTGTGGTTCACCATTGCTCATCTTATTCTTCAGTGTTTGAGCACTTGTGCCGACAATTTCTAAAGTACGGCGGCAGTGGCGGAAGCGACGACACGCTGAGCGCTGTCGCGGACATCAATTCGCTCAGTGAGCTTGCAGCGAATGGAAACGAGCGAAGTGGATACCATCACCATCTGCATCACTCTCACAGCCACTCGGAGCGGAAGACCAGACGCGAGATCTCGGATCTCTCGGACGACGGCTCAGAGAGTCCATCGCCGCAGCTTCCGCACTGGTCTGGAGGAAGAGCATCATCGTCAAGAGCGCCAAGCGGCAAGCCGTTCCCGCCGTCCGTGCTTGTGTCGATTGCGACAGACCGAGAGACTCGCAGATCGCACGAGGACGACGACCGAGATGATGACGATTACGAACCTGACGATAGAGAGGGTCAGCGAAGAAAGAGCGACCAGCGTCACCAGCAACTGCGTTATGAGAAGAATTCGAGCGGCGATGAGGAGGGTCGTCGACCGAGTTGGCACTCAGATGACAGAGCTGGAGGTAGTCGTGATGCTGGAGAAAGCCGCCAAGACGATCGATCGTCCAGAGGCTCGACAAATTCCAAGACTTCAACGTCGAAGCGAGAAGAGAAACGTCCATCCAAGAGGGACGATATTGCACCGCGAGACAAGAGCTCTCGCTCTGACCAGAGTGCTGGAGAAGACGGGGTTTCCACGAAAGAGAAGAGCAAACTCGTTCAATGCAACAGCGAGCTGGTGGCGGCAGACGAAGCGCGTGAAGACCAGGAAGAAGGCGACAACGATCGCGTGGAGGGCTCAGATTCCCTCCCGTCGACCAATTCGTCTTCGAGTTTCAAACTCCAGCCGAGCAAACGACGAACGAATGGCAAGAAGCGCCACTCGGTCCCGGAATGCACGCTCTCATAGAGAAACCAACAGACACAACAGTCGGCACTTCGACCCCTCTTTGCATATACTAATATCAAGACAGCCAAACCTTTTCACCACTTGCAAATGCCATGATGCCACTCGTTCTGGCTCCTTTCGTTGCAAGGTGTGGCTTTCGGTCTTTCGTTGGTTGACTTGAATCTTGGCCTAAGTAGAGAGCACAGCAACAGCGTTGGTGGGGCTTTAAATACCAGACACATCAGCCTAAAAATATGGCTGCATTTGGCTGCTGTCATGACAAATGTTGCTAGTCCATGATTCCTTGGTCCTTCTTTCTCGTCAAAGCCCTCGCACATGCAGCCAATGAGATGAGCGAGCGAGCGAGCTTGATGCCATCTCTATACGAATAAGCAGACGTTCGTCCTCAAAACTTGTTGGCTTGTGCACGCGGAGTCGAGAGGAAGCAGCCATGGCGACCATCGAAGAGCGTCTGCAGCGCATGCAGGCGAGTCCACAAATCCGAAAGCGCGGCCAGGTCTCGAAAGAAGATGTCGCGCTCGCGCGGCAGTACCAGAAGCAGTTCGTGCACATGAGCGTGTCGTTCAACACCGAGTTGATCTCCGACTGCTCCGAGAGCCTCGACAAGATACTGAGCGACAAGCGTGAGGCGCGCGAGCTCCGCGAGATGATGTGGGAGGACCACTACATTACGAAGCTCACCGAAGCGATCAAGCAGAGCGCGGCGGCAAAAGCCAAGAAGCTTGCGCAGGAAACCTCGATGCTCTCGCAGCTCAAGACTGAGAAGGACAGGTGGCTCATGGCGATCGAGCTGCGTCTCTCCGAGTACCTCTCCGCGAGTCTCTCTACGCTCGAAGATGCATTCCGGGAGTCGTTCTTCTCTGGGATCAACACGACAAACGGGCAAACACCACTGCATCGCGCGTGCAAAACTGATGACAAAGAGCTCGTGAAATTGCTGTTGGGGCTTGGAGCGAATCTCACCGTCAAGGATGAAGCAGGCAAAAGCATCTTCCACTTGATGGCCGAGCACAGCCAGTCCGAGCTCTTCCAGATCCTGATGAACCAGCTGACAGAGGTGAATGAAGGCGTACTGCTGGACTTGGATCGCGCAGACCACTCGCTTCTGCACGTTGCGGCGCAAAATGGCAGCGACGAGCTGCTGGAACTCCTCCTGAACGGACCGCACGCAGCTAAAATGCGAGAGCTCGTGAATATCCAGACAACACGAGAGCAAGAGACTGCGCTCCACTTGGCGTCGAGAAATGGGCACAGCAAGTGCGTTCAGCTTCTTCTTCAGATGCCAGGCGTGAAATCCAATGTGCGCAACGCAAAAGGCTCGAACGCGCTCCACCTTGCGCTGCAGCAGACGTTCGACATCGATAAACTGATCGGTGTCTTCACGGATTTCTGTTGCCAGGAAGACAGCGAAGAGACGTTCCATAGTCTGGACGAGCTGACCGGGAGGAACTGTCTGCACACTGCGATCATCAAGAACTTTCGCACAGTGAGTCTCGCGCTTCTTCGCGGAAAACGGGTGCAGCTTAACATCGCGACGCGCGTTGGTGGGTGGAGTCCATTGCACTTGGCGGTGATGACCGAGGAGATCGAGATCATCAAAGCGCTACTTGATGCTGGCTCGATGCTCGACATTGTCGATAACGATGGGCAGACGGCGTTGCTGCAGGCGTGCCTAGGCGGGAACCTTGCAATTGTTCGCTTGCTGCTGAACGCTGGCGCCAACCCCGCACACCAAAACAAGCAGGCGCACAGTCCACTGCACTACCTTGCCGCATTCTGTCGCAATCGGCAGTTGCTGTTGGACTTGATCGACCGCGGCGCTGATGTGAACGCGAAATCGCTCAAGCTCAACACCCCACTGCACTTCGCTGCGATGAACGGCAACGAGATCGCGACCCAGGTGCTGCTCGCGCATGGCGCAAGTGTAAGTGCGATCAACGAAGACAAGCGCAGTGTCGTGTATTTAGCGAAGAAATGGCGGCATCAACCAGTCGAAGAGCTCGTCAAGCCACCCGACGAAAACACGGATCAGCGCGGAGGACTATCGGCAGATGGAAACGGGAATACTGGCAAACGCCCTCCGTCGTCGGGTCTCCCCAGGCGATCGTTCGTCGCGCAGCAAGTGCAGGGGATTCTGCATTCACGACCAAAGACACCGTTGACAACGCGGTCGGAGGATTCTAATACGGACTCGCACTACCATTACGAAGACGAAGAGATCCTTCCGCCGTCGACGCCGTGGCCGATAGAGATTGCTGGTGGGGAGCCAGGAGGTAGCAGTAATAACAACAGTACCAGTAGCAATGCATTCACTGTACACCCTCAATCGCAGTCTCAATCATTCAGCGAGCTGCGCGAGAAGTTCATGGCGCTCGCTCTGACGCCGCAGCGCACGACGCTGCGTCCAGTCGTGCTGAGCCAAGAGAAGAAGCACCAACTTGACGCCATGATCGCCTCCTCCTCCACACTACACGAGCTTCCGTCGCCATCCTCGATGCAAATGACGCGATTCACGCGCAAATTTCTTGCAGGGCCAGTCAAGGTCCCGTGGGAATTGACTGTCCCGGTGCCGTCTTCGTCAAGCGCTGGTGCTGCTGCTGCTCTGGAAACCAGTGATTTCAGTGGTTCCGAGTCGCTGCAACGCAAGCTGAAGCCCTGCATTCGCACAAACATTGGGCTTTTTCGGGACCACCTCGCGCATGCGCAGCAGCTCAGCTGGCCGCAACATGCACACCACAAAGCGTTTCGGAAGAGCAGTCTAAAGTACCAGGCGCCATCGTCAAACGTTTCGCGATAGCCGAGCCTGCGCACACAACAATCAGTGTCATCCAATCAAGTTTTTGCAATGACACCTACGGGCCGATGATACGCTTGAGTGAGTGGACAGTACGAATGATGACTCGAGAGCGAAAATGAACGCGCACCAACCCTTTTTCATCCTGCGCTGTCTATTACAATTGCTTCAAAGTTAGTTGTTCCTTCCTTATACAATACCGTCATTGTGATGCCCTCTGTTCACTTCTCGTCCTCGCTTTTTATCATCTTCTCCTGCACCTGTTCACAATGAAAGTACTGAATGCATGGCGCTCCGAAATGCATCATTCGCCGTGTCGTGTCGTCCTCTCTCTCTACCTCGCTCATCTGTGGCCCTCCGGCGCTCAGGCAAGGCTTCATGCCTGATGCGGGTGCTGCTGCAGCAGACCCACGACCGAGTGCGCAAAGTTGTACAAGTAGTAGCCCGTGACGCTCGACACCACAATCGCAAAGCTGTCTACAATATACACACAAACAAACACAAAGACACGTTATTAGCACACACAAAAAACATAGAACACAGCATTATGTTGATAGCCAGAGACCACCACATGCGCCATCCATCACCACCACCACTCTACTACTGTAAAATAATCATTATAGGCGATACACAAACGTACTGAAGATTGCAACCTCCCACCAGCTGAGCATCGTGAGCCCGAACTCGAGCTTGTACCATCGGTAGTGGCGCGCGACAAATCCCAGCATCTTCCTTAGCGAATTGGTTCTGTTTGTCTGGCGATCGCTATACACACAATCACATTCACACACACAGTCAGTGATCACTACGCAGTTAACACACAAACACGCATACAAAGTCGCCGCCATTGTGATCTGTGGCAACAGCACATAGCGCCGGCGTCTTCTCTGCTTCTCTGCTTCTCTGCTTCTCGTACCGTTCGTTCGCGTCGGTCTTGTCGAATGCGGAAATGAAGCTTTCCCTTTGGCTGATGTGGGCGAGATGTGTGAGCAGCACACTAATGCCACCGAACGAAGCGATAAGAGGCCCACCCATCCCCTTTTCTGCTGGGACAGATATTTTGTGGCGGAAGATGGACGATTTGGACACCGACTGGGCGGGCGAGTTGTCCTGTTGTCTTCTTGGGCGTCATCAAGCCAAAAGGAGACCTCGGATCGACTGAACAAAAGGACCTCGCAGCCTTCACTCGCTTCACTCGCCTTCCACACAGAAGCGCTGAGCCGCATCTGATGCGTAGCTGGTGTACTACAGTATGCAGTATGAGCGCGTACTGCCTTGCCTGAACCGCGAAGAGCTTGAGCTAACTCACTTGGCTACTTTCGCACGCCCATGCTGCTCATTCAGATGAAATCGGTGTAGCCAGGCAACCACAGTTGTCTGGGTATTCTCGGCCAGACACTGTACACTGAAATGGTCCTGAGCGCAGCCGTCCGATAGATACAATGGTTACACACCACACTACACTCAGTCCGATAGATACCAAAGCAGTGCGTGTCTCCACTCACTCACTCACTCACTCACTCTCTGGCCAGATACCGGTGTGTGAAGTCTCAATTTAGAGAGTATGTACTGAAGGGAGTTTTGACAGCGAGACGAACGAGTGGTTGGGGAGTGCGACCGCCATGTGGACAGATAACCCGCTCGATAAAGCTCTGCATTTGATGGGTTCGTGTTGTCGAGTTGCACGAAATGCATGCAGCACAAGCGACAGGTTGAACAGAAATTGCAGACACAGCAAAGACACAAAATACTCGGAAAGATGCAACAACAATGCTCAAAATTTATGATAACTGCATGCATGCACGCACGTACACTCGCAGGATCTACCACTCGGTAGACTCGCTGCAGAAAAGAACCATGTCTGGTAGACGCAGTCATTTGGACGTTGGTCTTAGCCGCTGGTGGACGGGTAGCGTGTGCGCACATTCTCCCAGGCACGACGGATCAGCCAGCCGTCGCCCTCCGTCACGCTCATGGACGCACCGGCCTCCATGATCATCTTGGCCATGTCCTGGCGCGGCTTCTCGGACTCCTGGTAGAAGTCTGGGAGACCGAAACCGTGACCAATCTCGTGGGCCACGATCACCGACGAGTCTGCGTCGAGTGTGGAGAGCATGCTGGCTTCGTCCACGCGCTGACCCCAGTCACCGCCGGCGCCGCCGCCCTGGCCGAGCGTCGGCCAGAGCGAGATGTCATACGGCTTTCCCTTGCACGCGGTTGTGCTCGAGGACGCCTCGAAGTTGCGGTGCTTGTAGCAGGCCTCCGGGCACATGGGGATACCGCCCTCGTCCACGTCCGTGTAGATGGGGCCGAGCGACTCGTCGCTCCAGTCGAGCAGGTTCTTGTTGCGCACGGCGACGCCGACCATCTCGACCGTGATCTTCTCGAAGGGCCAGCAGCCGTAGCCCACGAGCCACTTGTTCCACTGCGCGTACTGCTTGTCGAGCATGGCCTTGAACTTGGACGCAGTGGCCTTCGTGAGCTTGTTGGTCGAGTCCCAGCGGATGCAGTAGCTGAGCTTGCCGTTGTTGGTCATGAGCTGGTCGAAGATGAAGTTGTTGAAGTTGAAGTGCGGCTTCATGCGCTTCTCCCAGATCCAGTCCACATCCGCCTTGCTGATGTAGCCCGAGGTCGGATCGCCCGTCACGCACTTGCCTCCAGATGTCGACGAGTTGCTACCAGCGGCGGCAGGCGTAGTGGTCGCCGTTGGCGTGACAGCTGACGGTGCAGTCGTAGCGTCGTCCTCGACTTCCTCTGGAGCAGGCGTGGCTGGAGTCGGAGTCGGTGTCAGACTGATCGCTGGTGCTTTTGTGGGCGTAGCTCGTGGAGCTCGTGGTCGCCGTGTTTTTGGCGCAGTGGTGGCTTCGCCAGCGACACTCGGTGCATCTGTCACCTCGGGCACTGGTGCAGGTGTTGGCGCTTGCGTCTTCTTCGTCTTGACCTTGCAGTTCTCGACCGCGTCGATGGACGACAGTCCACACAGGAAGAGCAGCGCGAGCACGAGGAGAACGGGCGAGCGCATGACGGCAGATTTCAGAATGGAAGAGGTTCTTTGTCGCCAGATCGCGGTGAGCAGCGGCAAGGAGCTCTTGATGAAAAGAGCGTTCGCCGTCGATGGCTGATGACGAGTGGTCCTTCAAGGGACGAATCATCACTTTGCCTCCCATGTGGGAACTTGGAAATCGTCAGTATCCAGCCTGCTGTTTCCAAGGATCGAAGGTCCGCTGAAAAGTCCATTGGGGGTTTGTATGTTGCTCACTTTTACATATGTGGAGCTTTTATGAAGAGAAAGCTGGCATTCGTATCAATACGATCAGGTTCTTTTGTGTGGAATGATCCTATATTGTACTGAAACTGAGCAATATACCTCCAAATAGGATCTTTGAACTGACTCTGATGCGAGTTGGTCCATGTGGCAAATGGGAAGTGGACCTTTCATTGGCGTCGTCTTTACTTGTTGTGCAGTCGATCACTCTCCATGCAACCAGCGTCACCGCAATCAACAATCAACAATCAATCGCTACAGTATCTGCATGATGCATGGTGGGTAAAAATATATTGAATCGTTGACATCAGCAGCCATCGAAACTTTAGCGCACAGCAGAAGGCAAAATGCCGTTCATATAGCAGATCATGGAAACGCGACGGGATAAGCGATGCGCTACTTCAAGGCCTAGCGATACATACAATACTGGTACTGACCACGCTGTGTTAGAACGGTTGGCAAGTGAGCGCTGTAGCGGAATAAGGATAACGCTTCAAAGCGCCTGCCTTCCTGGCCAAAGGATAATCAAAATTACGAGCATGAACGTCACGCTCAGGGAAGTAATCATAGCCACATTCGTGACGACAACAAAGTGCTGCCTACTGAATCATCGTACTGTTCATCTAAGAAATTCACAAAATTACATGCAGTCGTTCTCAAGAGATCCTTCACTCACTTCATTCGTCTAGCTGAGCGAGGACAAAGAGATCATTCAAGAATCTGGTCAAGCAAGCTTCCATAATCACGTGCAATCCGACCGAAAGGCGCGCGTGCTGGTGCTGGTGCAATGAAAGCAGTCGATTGGTTTCGAAAATGCGAGGGGTCCACATTTCGTTAATCTCTTAACTCGGAGTGCACCGAAAACGATAATCGTTGATGCATTGTGGGCGCTCGCCTCTGAAAATTGACACTGAAATTTGAACCGGCTCTTTACCTTTTTATGTCTGACTCGTCGACCGCATTGCTGGTGTGTATTGTCAAATAATATACAAATGCGGAGTTTTTATCAAATAGCACTGCAATAATATCTGTACATGTTTCGTGCTCTTATAAACTGTACTTTGTAGTGCGCGCCAAAAGTTTAGAAAATTTACGTTTTTCAGCATTTCTCAAAAACTACTGCACCAAACAACACGAAATGCGGCTCAAATGAATGAGCAAGAAACGAGAAGAAGAATGACACCACGGCAGGGCTACACACCACAGTATTGACGACAGTGCAAGAGGGTACTCATTATCAGAGAGAAAAGGGGAGTTTCGCTGTCGGCGAAACTTTGGTTTTAAATGCGTTTACACCTATGTGCATAGGCTAGGTAGTCGTAATAAACGCACCACGACGCTTAATAACCTCGACACAGCGCTTTTGCATTGAGTGCAAAAGTTTTGGAGCACCTCAGGGTTCATATCATTCTACGCTTTGAGGATTGCTGCCTTGAGCGCTTCTTTGGATCCGTATTGGCGTCCGTTCGCGTACACACTCCTCGTAAGGATGCCCCAAAGATGCTCAATCGGGTTGAGATCAGGAGAC
>JALBZD010000675.1:0-18943 GCA_038050675.1 Globisporangium cylindrosporum | reverse complement strand
TTGTACAGCCACTCCGAGGCGATCATGAGTGGCCCTTTGCACGAGTCGGTCTGCGCTCGCACGATGTAGTTGTTCAGTGCGCGTTGCCAGCTCTTCGTCACAGGGTCGGGGATGCACGTGATTGACGTTCCTATTTCAGTTTATAGCGTAGCTTCTGCATACAAACTACAAAAGGAGGCTCTACTTACCGCGCGAGCATTCCGGGATGTTTGCCATCGCTGGAAGAAGTCGCCGCCCCGTTCGCCTGGAAACCATGTGGAACTTGCGATCATATATCCATTTCTCGTTCACCATGCGGACGGGTATGGCATGTGCCCCTCTGGTACATTTCGAGCGACGATATCCTATCCGCAAAGACCTCCTTTTCGCCCCCATGGCCAAGGGTGACCTTACTGATACATTGGCGGAGCTGCCAGTTCTTTGCTACTGTTGATGGGTATGTGCGTACATCTGAGCACATTGGGCTCGAGTGAAGGTTAGAGTCCCTATAGTACCCGAAGGTGTTGTTTCGTCTCCTGCCCTGCGAGCAAATGCAAACCTTTCACTGTTTACATGAGCAAGCACCGTGATCTGAGCAATCGCTTGTTGGACTTGTTGTGTAACGTCCATTGGACGAGGACTGTCTGTACCTTTTCCAAGAGGACAGACACAACCGTGAAACGCCTGAGACGCTCACTATAATTATATCGATACATACATTCAGTGTACACACGAAGCATTCGGACGTGAGCTGAACGTTCTAGGGCCACAGATGGTGAGGCTGCGATCTGCGGTTCATGTGCCTGCGTCGTCTTTGACTACCAGGAGCTCCATTTTGATTTTGGTGGCGCTCAAGCACACTTTTGTGAACGCACTGCTCATGGCAATCAGACAATTCTCTTACAGGAAGCACTCGAAACGAGCCAAGTTGTCCCTTTGAACCGACTTTATGGGCGCGACAGATGGTTGTCAGTCGGTCGCTCTCGTGACAGCAGCCGATCTATTCCCAACCCAACGAAGTGCTGACATAGTGCAGCTGCAGGCGGAGAGCTGAGTTGTTCCACCTGTAGCTGTTCAGACAACCACAATACATGACCTCGGAGGTGTTTTGACCCACGACGCTCCAGTTTACAGCTGGATATTGTCATTCGGCAATTTGCTTTCGACGAGTCACTCGCTACCGCGAAACACAAGCAAACTCACTCGACCAGCTCACTGTCCGCCATGGTCTCCATCTCACTCACTGCCATCGCCTTCGCCGCCATCGCTGCCTCGTCCGTCGACGCCCACGGCACGCTCGCTAAGCCAGGTCTCAAGTTCACCGGATCCGCCTACGGTGGCGACTTCTCTGCGACCGTGCCAATGGACACCATCAAGCCGCTCGCTGGCGACAAGTTCACCAACTACCCATCCGCGGAAGCTAATGCCAAGGCTTTTGGACGCGCGTTCAAGGCGCAGACCAAGTTCGCCACACTCAAGGACTTCATCCTGAAGAGTCAGGACATGAGCAAGGGCCGCAAGAAGAACCCATCGACCGCCGAGTGTGGTTTTACGGACCCGACCTCCGGTGCTGTGCAGTCCCTTCCTGATAAGTTGGAATGGTACGGCGGCAAGATGAACCACCCTGGTCCGTGCGAGGTCTGGTGCGATGACGTGAACGTGCTTCCATTCACTGGTGATTGTGCGGAGACGTTCCCTGACGGCAAGATCACGTACGACAAGGCCAAGTGTGTCGGCAAGAACCGCCTGACGCTCTACTGGATGTCGACGCTGCTCGAGTGGCAGGTGTACATCGACTGCGCCAAGATCGGCAACGGTAGTCCTACTACGTCGAAGCCCACCACTGCTCCTGCCGTTGGTGGCGAGGCGACTCCAGCCCCAGCTGCCGGCACGAAGCCAGCCACCATGAAGCCAGCCACCATGAAGCCAACGACTGCTCCTGCTACTGGTGCGAAGCCAACTACTACCCCTGCCGCCACCAGCAAGTGCAAGGTCCGTCGCGAATAAACGTTGCGGCAGTCTCCAAGGGTTGCGTTCTTTTCGATGAAGCTACTACAGCATATCCTCCACACCCACAATTTATGAGTATTCCTAGTGATGTCCACATGTAATGGACAAAATACAAAGTGTTTATCGTTCGTAATAAAGCGGCTCCTTCTTTCGCTTCACGAGTGCTTCTCTCCATTCCCAGATTTGTCCAGCAACACACAACATTGAGAGCAAGGCAATGGGAAACAGTGCTACAAGCAGCCATCACTGAATAGAAGGCTGGCTGTCTGGGTCTTGCCACTCAACCTGTGTACGGGCTTCATAGAAACCCACCCACTTGTGCGTCTGAAGTCTCGACCTTGTACTCTTCCAGTCCCGCGCAGCACTCCTCCATCTATATATTGGGTATAAAACAATGGGTGATCCACTTCAGCACCATACACAGCATTCAAGTTCAGGGACGGAGGCACCTCTGGATTCTAAACAAACCATCGTCTTTGAAGACGTGTTGATTCCGTCCCCACCCATGATGCACACCAACCACTCGCACCAGCAAAACAAAGTAGAAAGAACAGAGGGAGGCAGGGGAACATGCGCACACACGTGCATCCGCCGGCAGAGAGACACGAGCAGATCCTTGGAGCTGTGAAGAACGACGTAAAGTGGGGCCGTGTGTGCAACTATGCCTACCCCATTTCATTTCTTGTTGTGATTGATTATTTGGTTGATCACGTTGTTGCATGGAGCTTTGTTGTCATGCACTCGCAGAAGGGCTTAAGCGGTGCACACGACGACGATACTTCGTGTAGCATTCTCAGCACCTGCGTGTCTAACTGACCTTGAGCTTCTAATGCTGCTGCTTCATCACCACTTGTCGCTGCCTCCAAGTCGTGCAAAAGCACGAAAATGTGCTCGCAGCGCTGTAGAATCTGCGTTTTCTCTTTTGAATCCGGACTTTGCAGCGCGCCTCCACTTCCAGTGTCAAACACCTCGCAGAACGCGACTGCCCGCATCACGCCCACGAAAATCTCCTCCGTGTGCGCCGGCACGCGCGGCCACGCGCTCAGGATTGTCACGCGCAGCGTCTCGAGTGTCTCCAGCAACAGGACGATGTTGATCCCTTCGAATGACGCGATCAGCACCTTGAGCAGCGGCTGCAGGTACTGGATCACATGGATGCTGTGTGGCGCACCCATGCGCTCAATCATCGGACGCAGTCGGCGAAGGAAGATCATGCGGATCGTCACCTCACTGCAGAGACTCGTGTCGTTCAGCAGCCGCGGGAAGAACTTGTCGTAGTGCGCAAACTCACTTGGAGGCGACAGCTTGTTCAGCGACGTGGCCAAACAGTCGAGCAGCACGTCGATCGTCTCGGGCTTGCGCGACGTGATCGCCAAGCGTAGCACTTCCAGCACCACGTCCGAGTACCAGCGCAGCTCCGTGGCCGTCACGTTATGCACCACATGCTGTAGGATCTGCGCGCCGACGAGCTGCGTCGTGTCGCTGAGTTCGTCGATAAGCGGGAATACGAGCGCGAGCAGACGGCCGAGTAGGTCGCCGCCCAGGTGGGGAGACGGCACTTGGAGCACGACAAAGCGCAGCACATGCTTGTGGAACGAATGGCTGTCGACCCACTCCTCCTTTGAGGCGCTGGCTTGCGAACAGAGCGCGACGAGCTGCTCAATGTACTTTGCAAAGAGTTCAGACTGGGAATGTGTGTCGGTGATGCCCTCGCAGTGGCGCAGGATCCTCTGGGAGACTGGGAATACGTGCATCGACTCGGCAGCAGGGAGCTGCTCGCACGCGATGTGTGCACAGGCGTGTAGCGCGAACGGCACCCAGCGCAGCAGCGCCTTCGGTGTATAAGCAGCAGCACTCTGGCTTTGGGATTGCTCGTTGCTTGCTGCTGCTGCTGCTGTCGCTTGTGTGGAGGGTTTATGGTCGTGCATCAGGTCTGTGAACGCCGCCAGAAACTCGAATATCGGCGCCATGTTGTCGTCCAACGCGAAAAACCCAGCGACCTTCTCGTTCGCACTTGACGCCACGGACGAGATGTACGCGATCACGATTTTGCAAAGCGACTTCACAGCCGCGACGATGGATCGGAGTAGCTCAGTGGAGAGCGCGGCCGGCTGCTGCTGACTGAACTGTGTGAGCAATCGTGTGAGCTCTTGGACGCTGGCGCTGCAGCTGGTTGGGGTTTGTCGCTGTTTGTCGCTCAGCAGCTCATCACGGAGCGCATCGCTGCCGACGGCGAAGTGCATTAGAGCCATCTCTAGTTCATTGGCGAGCTCTTCACTTGCGGCGACGCTGGCCGGCGGGTACACACGCGCAGCGGTGTCGTCATCTTCTTGGTCGTATCCGCCTGCCATTTGATGTCGAGCACTTGTTTGCCAGTTTCGAACATCAGTTGCTTAATTTACACACAATTTTTGAAAACTGTTTTGTGAAATGTATGATGCTTTTATATAGAAAATGTAAGCCAAACAGGATCTTGTGAGGATCCAAGGTGCTAAGGAAATTGCTATTCTTGTGTAGCAATTCATGTTCATCAGCTAAAATTTATGAAGTGGACCTCAAGCATGGGCTGTCGAGGTGGTGTACTGTGCACCTGAACACGAACTCGGCCGGTGTCAGCGTGGCAGCTCGTTCGCTCGGCTTGTGAGCTACTGGCTTCGAGTGTGTTCAATCAGGGCACTTGAGGGATCCTCTCTCAGGGGAGGCACACCAACAATAGTACTAGTGCCGGTGTCATTGTCGGAAGGAGGGTCTCCGAACAGCACGCTCGGTGGGCTGGTGATGCGGTTCTCCCTGCTCTCTGCGCTCTCAAAATTTCTCGGGCACTGTCGTGACGCCTCGCTGGATGTCGGCGTGGGAGATCCCACCTCGTTCGCTTGTGCACCACCGTCGAGCCCGTGATCAGCGCAAAGTTGGACGGGTGCTCCAGCCAATAGACCATCGCGATGCGCTGGGCCGGAATGGTGTACTCGTATGTGCGCTTGCTACTGCTGTTGTGGGTGCTGGCGGACACGATCTCCATTTCCTCTGCGCTTTCCATGTACTCGTACGCGCGCTTTTTTTCGTTTGTCTGTGGATAATGACAGAGTTGGACGCCAGCGCATGGGCCAACTTTCTTTGTTTCAACTGTTGATGAACGCAGACCACAGCCAACTTTGTTTCAATCGTTGATGAACCACGCGACCTCTCTCTTTCACTTGCCTTCAAAAGGCTTGAGCTTCTCCACGTCTTCGAGTCACTTGAGGATGTCGTCTCGGTCGTAGGCTTCCGCAGATTCTTGAATCTCTCTCATGGCGCACTTGTCGTGATGGTTCTCATAGAACCAGTGCAGACTCACGACATGATCAGTCAGAAGTGCTCCCGAGAAGCTCTCTGGACGATTATCCAATAGAAACCTCATCATCTTCAGGTGTCCGGTACTGGTGGCTTGGTACATCGCTGCTCTCGTGCAGCCCTCGGAACGATTCACGTGGAGCCGCTGCATCACGTCCGGATGCGCCGACGCCGCGTAGTCCATCGCGTCAGTAGTGCACCCCTCGGTGCGATGTTCGTGAAGGAACTTGGTGATTTCAAAGTAGCTGTTGGCTGCAGCGGAGTCCATCGCCTCGGGAGAACAGTCGCTGACGTCGCCATAGTGTTCGTGAAGAAAGCGAACGATCTCCAGATAGCCGCCTTTCGCAGCTCCTCCATTACTTCGTAAGTACATCCACTACCTGTACAGTGCTCATGGAAAAACTGGACAATGTCGAAATGCCCATTCTGAGCAGCTTCATCCATGCCACACTTCGAGAAATTGTCTGGAGTACGCGTGCAGGCACTTGACGACCTCCAAGTGTCCACTCTTGGCGGCACTGAGGTTCACCTTGTACGTCCCCCACCATTTGTCGCTTCGCACGTAGCCACTGAAGGACGTCCAGGTGGATGTTGCTCGCTACTTGATCGAACGCGGACAGCGAGAACTCGACCGATTCCCTCGCGTGCCCATCGAGCCGCTCGATCATCTCCAGGTCCCCACACTCCGTAACCCATGATGCCCGGCGTCACGACCACGTCCACGTCCACAAAGTCGCTGAGCCATTTGACGATCTCAAGACGGCCATCTACCACTGTGATTTCCATTGCGCGAGACAAATTCGCAGCCGGGCGGTTCTTCACAAGCCACTACAGCACGTGGAGGTGGTCGCTGTTCGCGGCTGCGTCCATCGCGTCCTCCATCTCTCCTGGTCCAGCGAGCAGTTCTCCTGTAACCAGAGTATTGTCTCCAAGTCGCCACGGCCAGCGACGACCGCGAAGATCTCGTCGACATTGCCAATCACGTGAGGGTTCACCTCGTGCAGCAGCTTGAGTGCTTCAAAGAACCTACACTCGGCTGCTACTTTCGCGGCGTCCAGTACTTGGAAGCGCAAGAAGAGCGGATACCGCCGGTTGATCAGCATAAGGTGTCACTTGGACGCGGCAGTGAGGCGGGGCAGCAGCCGCAGATCGTTCGTCTTTACAGCGTTCTTGAGGCTTCTGGAGTGGAAGCAGCGGTCGAGGAACGCGCTCATGGTGCTCGCGACATGCAGCAGCGATCTGCGGGAACGCGCGTGTCACCACCAGCGCACCTGTGAGCAGCTTCAGACCATTAGGATCGGTGATACCCCTAGCAGCAGCATCGTCCAGCCGAGCTCTCTTCGCGGCCGGTGATGGCGTCATTCTTGGAGCAAAGACGATTGAGCGAACTGTGTGTTCATATTATGAGGTATATTGAACGCCTCTTCTTCCCTCTTATTTCCGATTATGATACGCAAATCGAATTCAAGAGGTTTTAGTGTGGTCCACCTCACACATGTCCCCTCACTCGCTTTCGCATTCTTTCGCCTGGCGTCCAACGCCAGTTTGCCTGAGCCACCCACCCACCCGCACTTCCCCATCGTAAACGCCCGCAAAAGAAACAGGAAGAAAGCATGGCCTCTTCGACGTCGTCGGCGGCCGTGGCGGCGCTTGTGCAGAAGGCGTCGCAGCAGTACGTCGAGTGCCGCCGCAAGGTGACCGCCAAGGTGGACGAGGTGAAGGCGCTGGACCAGGAGATCAACGCGCTCTTCGCGCAGATCACGGCGCTGGGCGAGAACCCGCAGACCGCCAAGAGCGCCAAGTCCGTGGGCCGCCTCGAGGTGCGCATCGCCGGCGTTGAGGGCGAGACCCCCGTGGAGAACGCCGTGATCACGGTCGCGCTTGACCCGGAGTACGAAGAAGATGACGCGGCTGACGACTTTGAGATCGTCGAGCAGCAGCATGTGGTCGAGAAGCACAACGTGATCGTCACGGCCGTGAACGCCGAGACCGGCGAGGAAGAGGTCGTGGCCGAGAAGGTGATCACGAAGGAGGACGGCATCGAGGTGGGCGTCGAGGTCATCAAGGAGGACGAGCACAGCGACGCCGAGGACGCGAGTGAGCACGCCGAGCACGCCCACGGCGCACGCAAGACCACGACGAAGATCACGAAGACGATCCTGACCAAGAAGATCAAGAAGAAGGTCGAGAAGAAGCCAAAGGAACCGGTCGTGCGCTCGGTCGAGTGGACGCCGGAGGCCGCGGAAACCGCATTTCCAGCCACGTTCGTGTTCGACCCCGTACAGTCGCGCGAAGCTGTCGTGACCATCACGGTGGCTCCTGCCGTCGCCGCGGGTTCGGCGAAAGACGGCGAGGAGTCAGAGGCTGAGCCTGTGAAGGAGATCGAGTTTCCTGTGTCGTCACTCTTCCAGGGAAAGGACCTTGACCAGTGGTACACGATCAAGGAAGAGACCACTGGCGCCGCCACTGTTGAAGCTGTGGAGGCAGAGGCGGAGGTTGCGGTTGCGGAGGAAGAGACCAGCATCACGGAGCTTGCGGACGAAGAGAAAGTAGAGGCTGCTGTCGTTGAGGAGGTAGCTGCCGCGGTGGCGGAGGAGAAGGTGGAGGAAGCCATCGTTGAAGCCGTCGCTGAGGCAGAGGCGCCAGTGGAGGCTGCCGTTGAAGCCGCCGTGGAAGCCGAAGTGGAGGCTGAGAAAGTCGAAGTGGAGGCTACCGAGGAAGTCGCCGTTGAAGCTACTGTCGTGGCGGTCGAAGAAGAGACCGCCTCAGCCGCCGCGGACGCCGCCCCTGCCGTGACCCGTTTCCACGTGCAAGCCACTTTTGTGCTCTCGGAGATCGAGGCGCTGAGTCTCGAGGCCGTGAACCTCTCGAAGAAGAAGCAGGAAGCCGAAGCCGTGCTCGCGATCCTCGAGCGCGAAGCCGCGAGCCTGCGCACCAAGTATGAACGCCTGAACGCGAGCCAGCGCTCGCTCGGCGCCGCGAGCGTGTCGAAGCCAAAGTCGAACTTGCTGATGGGGCGCAACTTTGCCAACCCGACGGTGGTGCAGAAGTCGAGCTACCAGAAGGTGAAGGACTCGGTCTCGGCCGTGCTCACGCCGCAGCGCCAGCAGGTGATGATCAGCGTCGCGATGTTCTTCGGCAGCGCGTGTCTCTTCCACTTCCAGGGTGAGAACTTGCTCGCATAAGTAAGGATCAGGGGAGATAATGATAGAGATAATACAGATCTCGAAGTTTGGTTTGTTTTTTTGGATACGTAGGCGCAAGACAAAGCGAGAGAGTTTGGTTGACTGGCTGGGCTTGACAAGAGGAAGGCTAACTGGCTGCCATCATTGCAATGGGTGGGGTTAAGTGACAGAGTGCAGCATGTGCAGTACGAGACTTGCTTTCATTGGGACGGGGACTGCTGATGGCGCATACGGCGAGCCTCATGACCTCCAAGCGCTTGTCTTC
Organism: Globisporangium cylindrosporum; assembly: GCA_038050675.1. Taxonomy (NCBI): domain Eukaryota; phylum Oomycota; class Peronosporomycetes; order Pythiales; family Pythiaceae; genus Globisporangium; species Globisporangium cylindrosporum. The sequence continues at coordinate 10,174 of JALBZD010000675.1, read as the reverse complement.
ATGTGTGCAACTTCACGAAATGAGTCACGACAGGTAAGCACTTGCTTGCTCCATCGAATAGCTACACAATCTTTTGAGTGATGTGATTGGATGAAATTTGTTGCGTAATAGGTTTGAGCCAATCAAATCTGTTCGCGCTTTCCCTGCCTTCGCTTCAGAAAAGCCCGCCAACAGGCAGAGCTTTGGGGACCATCCGGTCGGTGGGTTGGGTCAGCAGCTTCCACGGAAGCGCTCCATTCGCGCATTCGCCTTCGCACGCTCGCGTTTTCTCCTTCACTCTTGTCCTCTACCGCTCTCACTAATCTCACCACTAATCCCACTACTATCGCCACTACCGCCACTACTACCAGTACCATCAGCAGCAGTCATGGTTGCCAGCATCTCCACCATCAGCACCGCCGAGCAGGAAGAGCTCAAGCAGCAGCCCGTGAAAGTGGAAGCTGAAGCAGCAGTCGAAGATGCGCACGAGACCGCGAGCCGGATAGCCAAGCTGGACAGTCTACTGGAGAAAGCTGGCATGTACTCGAGCTTCCTGTTCTCCAACATGGCGAGCGCGGCGAGTGCCACCACCATTAAGGTCAAAGAGGAAGAAGCTAACGACCATGACGACGAGCCGGTTGAGAGCGACGCGAAAGGCAAGGGCAAGCGCAAGCGCGGCCGTCCCGTGAAGAAGTCCAAGGAGGGCGAGAAAAAGCTCAAGCAGATGCAGAACGACTCGAAGCTGGATACCCGCCAGCAGCCGCACGTCGATTTCGAGCAGCCCAAGCTGCTCGTGGGCGGCGTGCTGCGCGACTATCAGCTGGAGGGCATCCGCTGGCTATGTAATCTCTTTGAGAACGGCCTGAATGGCATCCTGGCGGACGAGATGGGTCTCGGCAAGACGATCCAGGTGATCGGCCTCATCGCGCACCTCAAGTCGCTAGGCGTGCGCGGTCCGTTTTTGATCACGGCGCCGCTGTCGACGCTCATGAACTGGGAGAAGGAGTTCCGCAAGTGGGCACCAAGCATCCCGTGCCTTGTGTACCACGGCACGATGGCGCAGCGCCGCGCGCTCCGCAAGAACGAGCTGACCAAGACGCGGAAGAACGACATGGACTTCCCCGTGGTGATCACGTCGTACGAGATGATCCTGGCGGACGCCAAGAGCTTCAACAGCCTGGGCTTCGTGTGGAAGTACATCATCATCGACGAGGGCCATCGCCTAAAGAACATGGACTGCAAGCTCGTGCGCGAGCTGAAGAAGGCGCGCTCGGAGAACCGCCTGCTGCTCACGGGCACGCCGCTGCAGAACAACCTAGTCGAGCTCTGGGCGCTGCTCAACTTTATCCTCCCGGACGTGTTTGACGACCTGGAGCTCTTCGAGAGTTGGTTCTCGTTCACCCCCGATGGCGCGCGGGACGGCAGCGCCGCGGCGCAGGACGTGCTCGCGGGCGAGAAGAAAGCGGAGATCGTGTCGAAGCTGCACGAGATCTTGCGTCCGTTCCTGCTGCGTCGCCTGAAGGTGGACGTAGTCGAGGAGATGCCGTCGAAGACCGAGATCTTCGTATACTGTCCGATGACCCCTGAACAGCGCGAGTACTACACGATGATCGTGAACGGTACACTGCAGCAGGTGATGGAGGCGAAATACGGCAAGTTCCGCGGCGCGGCGTTCAAGACCAACAGCATCAAGAACCGCGCGATGCAGTTGCGCAAGTGCTGCAATCACCCGTACCTGTTCGACGAGCCGCTGGACGGCAGCGGCGACATTTCGACCGACGAGCGGCTGATCGAGGCGTCCGGCAAGCTCCAGGTGCTCGACAAGATGCTCACGCAGCTCAAGCGCGACGGCCACAAAGTGCTGATCTTCAGCCAGATGACGCGCGTATTGGACATTCTGCAGGACTTTCTAGACTTCCGCGGCTACAATTTCTGTCGCCTGGACGGCAACACGGACCTCAAGTCGCGTCAGGACCAGATGGACGCGTTTAACAAGAAAGGAGGACCTAATGGAGTCGACGAAGAGGACGTTTTCTGCTTCCTATTGTCCACGCGCGCCGGCGGACTTGGTATCAACTTGATCTCGGCGGACACTGTGATCTTCTACGACTCGGACTGGAACCCGCAGCAGGATAACCAGGCGCAGGACCGTTGCCATCGCATCGGCCAGACCAAGGAGATCGTGGTGTATCGCCTCGTGACCGAGAACTCGTTCGAGAACCGCATGATCGCGCGCGCAATCGAGAAGCGCAAGCTGGAGCGTGTGGTGATCCAGCGAGGGCACTTCAAGCAGCACCAGCCACGCTCGGCCGAGGAGAGCGCGAGCAAGGCACTGACGAACGAAGAGCTCGAGGAGCTGCTCAAAGACGACGTGCTAATCCGCAATGGCGTCGAGAGCGGCGGCATCAGCAACGAAGAGCTCTACAACATTCTGGATCGTGACTTGGTGGTCAAGAGCTTCGTGACGCACAAGGACGAGGAGGAAGACGAAGAGATCGGCCAGCAGCAGAAGCGAAAGAACAAAGCCGGAGAGGCCCTGCTGGCGTTCAAGGGCGACGGCTACGAGGTCGTGGATAACGCGCCAGCCGCGGCGATGGACAGCTTTGCATAGTAAGCTCAGTTAGTCAGTATATGCACACGAATAGCGAATAAATGGATACAGAGTCTGCGTGGGTTTTCACACACAATGCGTGCGTGTTTCTTTGGTCATCAAGTCTGTTGCTACTGGTATTGGCAACTCGCTCGATGGTTGAAAACCGTCGTCCATCATCCATCCACTAGCGCTCGAGCGACTTGGTCAGCGGCTCCTGCTCGAGCAGGAACGTGGTCATGAACGGCGGCGGCGAGCGCATTGTGACGACGCGAAAGACGAGGTTGATGCCTGCAACGAGATTCTTGAGCTGGTGCGTTTGCTTTTGCACCTCTTCGCGCGCGATGTCCAGCAACAAGTCGCGGATGAGGCTACAGCATCATACACGACACAAAACACAAGTAAGTACCATCACCTTTCTTAATATGCAGTGGCTCCCGTTCACAGCGGCAATGCACTTACTCTGCATTCACATGCTGGCGCTCGCTGGACTTCGTCGAAGTGCTCGTCTTGTTGTTATTGTTGATGTCATCGAGAGGCACTCGGTGGTGGATCCACTGCCAGAGCTGCGCGCGCGAGATCTCTGCGGTCGCCGAGTCTTCCACGCAGCCGTTCACGACAACCGTGCCCTTTCCGTAGAACCACCCGAGCACGTAGAACAGCGCGACACGAAGGTTCGACTCGACCGAGTGCTTGGTGACATACCCGTCAGGCAACGTGAACAGTATCTTCTCGTAGAAAGCTTCGTTCACTGGCGTCGTAAGGTCCAACGCCCTGAACTTTGCATCAACTTCTTTGCGCGCCGACGAAAAGATCTTCCGAAAAATATCACGTTAGTTCACGACCAACACAGGTGGACACTATTTCGAATATCCAAAATTACAAGCTGTCCTCACCTCTTGGACAGGCTTCACGAGCTCCAGATCGTATACAAGCGCGCCGTCAGATCCAGCGAGCGCTTCAAACTGCTTTCCTGCTTTTGCTTTTCCAATCGCGTCACCTCTCGACAAACTGGGCGGGAGCTGGTCGAGCACGAACGGCACCATCCCTGTCGTCGCCGGCGCGTTGCGTCGCTTGCAAGTGCGGATCAAAAGCTCCATGTAGTGTCGAAGAAAGTCCGATCTCATGGAGACGCACTGCTGGCGATCCGGCAGCAAACACGCCTTGTCGTGGCGAAAGTTGACGACGATCGACGCCGTGTAGTCCCACATGCCGCAGTTCAAGCCTGACGAGTGGTGGCGCAGCTCAAAGAGGATCTCCTCCATCTCGAGCGCAGCAAAGATATTCTCGATCAGCACGGTCGCTTTGATGCTTCCCTACAATACAATAGAAACAAATGTGAACATCCTAAATCATAGCAGCACTTCAACAGTCTATTACGAACCTTTGGAAACCCGAGCTTTGCTTCCGAGTGCTCGAAAATCTTGCGCCAGAGCGCGGCTTCTTTATAACCTTCCAGCTGCAGCAAAAATACCAGCAGAATTTGTGAATATAAACCGTTATGCACTTCATAGCATGGTTTATGAGCAATGCTGAATGGAGGAAGTGCCCATGAACCTTGGGGAGGTAGAGGAATGGACCACGACCATTTTCAAGCAATAGTTTGCCACTAGAAGGATGAATAAACAATGTGAGTATCATGCCAAATCTAGTTTAAAGAACTTCAACTTTCACACCAAACTGTCGGGAAGAAAAAGAACTCACTTGTGGAAAATGTGGATGCCAAAGTCAAACACTGCGCCTGGTACAACAACGCCATTCACGAGCATGTTCTAAGAGCACAAGAAGACAACAACAAGGATGAGAGTCAAAGTGTAGCAATATGCCCACCACATTACATAGTACCATTTCGTCCATATTCCACGCTCGCGGTCGCACAACCAGCAGCGCTGGGTCACGCACAAGCACCAGCCCTTTAGCAGGCACTGCCAGCTTGCCGCGACTCGCGTCCATGATGTTGAAATGCCCCAGCAGTGTGTTCGTCCATGTTGGGCAGTGGCCGTCATCGAAATCCACTTGCACGCCCTACATATAATCACGGCTGTCACAGTTAGAACGGAAGGGTCCTACTCCAAAGCACGGCACACTGCTACGGCTGGATACATTGGGCAGCAGGAATGTACCTGAGCCCCCGAGTTGAGCGATTGCAGCAAGAATTCGCAGTTCGCCGGCGACACATCGCCGATGTCGACGCGTCGGTCCTGCAGAATGCGCGGGATCGGGTCGATCTTCCAGCTCAGGTCGTCTCGGACTGCTTTCTTATCGCGAAGGAACGTTGGTACCAGGTTCTGCTGCTCGATGGCGACGCGGCGAGCGCTGCGACGCTGGTGCAACTGCAGTTCGTAGAACCCATACACATGTCAGTCTCCACAGACACTTTGATGCACACGTAGGGTAAGCGCATAGATAGAAGTGAGTGGGCAGGAATACCTGCTCAATGTCGTGCGCAAATGTGGTCGCGAGCTCGGCTACGAATGCGAGCGCGTCGGCAGTGAGCACCATGTCGTACACATGCTGTTCGAGCACGACGTCGCGGTGGGAGACGTACACGTTTGGCTGCTGAGCTCCGCCAGCAGCAGCAGGAGGAAAAGGAGAAGTTGGGGAGCTTGAGTTGCTGCTACTGTTACTGCTGGTGGCGGCACTGAGCTGCGCGTGCAGACGCGAGATGCGGTCCATGGTGGCGCGTGAGGCGGTCGATGTCGTCTTGCCTGTTGAATGCGAAATGACGCAAATGTGCAAGCCAAAATGGCCCATCAAGTCAAAAAAGAGAGCTGGTTATAGTTAGACTCCATAAAACATAAATGCATGTATAAACACACATGGATTGGGTTTATAATATATTTAATCCCTTGTAACTATCTAAATATACTCAGTTTTACTCATTCCCTTTACAAGAGGTGGATCTCGGCTCGCACGCATTCAACATGTATTTCTACCAATCACACTATGATGCAAACAGTTATAGCCACTGAAAATATCGGCCTTGAATGCTCCAGTTTGCCGCCCTCCAGCGGCACACACAGGACCACACAGCGGCAATAATGGATCGGCGCGTGAAGCTCGTGTTCGCGGACGAGCTGGGGCGCTTCTTGCTGCGCAAGCGCGGCTTCTCCTCCTGTTGGTTCCTGGTGCCGCCCAACGCGAAGCTCGTGGGCGATCTGGCGCACGAGATCCGCCACGAGTTCGGGCTCTCGGTCGCGCGCTGTCCGTCTGGTGTGGACCTGGTGCTCGAGCAGCTCCACTTGTTGCCGAGCCACGACATCCGTATCGTGCGCGACAACGACGAGATCTGCGTACAGTGCAGTGCTGTGGGCTCCAGCGGATACGCTTCTCGCCAGCGCAGTGATGAGCTGGTGCTGCTTGAAGCGAGCAGTGATGATGAGGAGCAGCAGCAACAGCAACAGGAGAAACCCAAAAAGCGACGCGACAAGAAGCAAAAGAAGACAACAGTCGCTATTGCGGATACAAGCCCAAAGGACGAGAAGAAAGCGAGGAAAGAGCTGAAGAAGGCAAAGCATGAGGACAAGAAGCGAATGGTTGCTGCTGCAAAGGTGCGTAGCCCAGGTGACGAGTCCAGTAGCAGCAGCGACAGTGAAGAGAAGAAAAAGAAGCAACCGGTGGCCGCAACTCCCAAGTCAAAGAAGCGCAAAGCGATCGCACCGCCAGCACCAGCGCCAGTCGAGAGTAGCAGCAGCTCGTCCAGCTCCAGTAGCGACTCGATCGATAGCGGTGGCAGCAGCAGTAGCAGTGACTCGGAGGACGAATCAGCAGAGAAAACGCGGCAGCCGGAGCGAAAGCGCCAACGTGCGGAAGGCAGCAAACCTTCAGCTACTTCAAAGCTGCCTTTGAAACCTGTCTCTGGCAAGAAAGCTCCAGGAAATGCGAATGGCGTGGGCGAGCTACGACAGCGCCGACGACGTCGACCGCGGAACAGAAAGCCAAGAGAAGAGCGAGCAAAGCGACCACAGGAGAATGGCGCAGCAGCATTGGTGATTCAGTCAGCAGCGTTGCCTGTTCCAGGCCACAGGTCAGCAAATCCGCTTGCTATGCTCCCGTCGCCAGTGATAGCGCTTCCTCAGCCAGATGCTAGTGTCCCAGAGACTACGGACCCAAAGACAAGCTCAGTTGCGAAGGGCCACGTGCGCTTTGGCGATGCCGGCGAAAGTCAAGTGGTTGCAAAATCGACTGTTAGCAAGAGCAGTAGCGGTGATACGCTGAATATCAGGAAACCGCGCGCATATGTCTTCCCAGAACTCAAGAAGTACGGACCGTCAAAGACGCCAACCAGTCGAGAACCGCAACAACAACAGCAGCAGCAACAGCAACACCATGCAAACGGCCACCAACGCCATCAGCCTGAAGCTTCGTCAGCACCGCCTTTGCAAGACGCAGAGTCTACGACCACCGCCAAGACCAAGAAGAAGCAGTGGGGCGACATGTGGAAGCGACCGTACGAGATCGTCGCCACGATCCACGACCAGCCCGACAGCCAGTCGGATGCGGCGCGCTCGAGTGTGGTAAGTCAAGTTGTTCTGTCCTGTGCTGTCTATTGCGAAATTTGAAAGCTCCAACCATTTACACCGTCACTTGTTTCCACAGGACATCCCGCGTTTACTTGCCAAGTTCCCACCGCCATTCTCGGATGCTTCTGCCACGTGGTTCCAAACTGGCGACATCATCGCGTATAAGACGCTGACGCTCTGCATGGAGACGTGGCAGCCGATTGCGAGCGAGTGGATCTGTGGGAAGGTGCTGAGTGTCAGCAGCGGCAGCAGCAGTGACAGTGGCGCCAGCGAAGTGGAGGTCCAACCAATGGCTCTCTCCGTTTGCTCAGATGGCGAGAGTGAGAAGCTCCAGTGGACTCCAACTGGAGATTCAGCAGAGTCTGAGGCGTCCATTGCTGTTCAGGCTAGCGAAGTGAGCGAGATCCGCTACTTGGAAGGTCCAAGTTTCCAGACACGACCTGGTCAGCCACCATGGTAGCCAGTAAATAGCTCCACCTCATTCCTGTCACTATCAAACAACCAATAGAAAAGACACACCAAGAGCTCAATCGAATGAAGGAAACGACGACATATTTGATAATTACAGCGAGGGTTGGTGGTGAAAAAATATCTAAGGAAGGGTGGGTGCGTGCTAGCAGACCTACTTTCTCGTAGGTTCATATGCGCACAGAGCTCTTCAAACGCTTTAGGCGCGCGGGCCGTAGACCGAGAGGTCGTTATCGGCGAGGATGAACTGCTTGAAGTTGTCCTGGAAGGCGCTGGCGAGCTTGTGCGCCGTGGCGTCGAAGGCGCTCTTGTCCTCCCAGGCGTTGCGCGGGTTGAGGATCTCAGCCGGCACGCCCTCGACCGTCAGGGGAATCTGCACGCCGAAGACCGGGTCCTCCACGAACTCGGCGTTGTTGATGCTGCCGTCCAGCACCGCATCCACGCACTTGCGCGTGTACGAGAGCTTCATGCGCTTGCCCACGCCGTAGGCGCCACCACTCCAGCCCGTGTTGATCAAAAACACCTGCGTGTCGTGCTGCTCGAGCTTCTTCTTGAGCAGGTCGGCGTACTTGGTCGGGTGCAGCGTCATGAACGCCGCGCCGAAGCACGTCGAGAACGTGGCCTGCGGCTCCGTGATGCCGCGCTCCGTGCCGGCCACCTTGGCCGTGTAGCCCGACAAGAAGTGGTACTGCGCCTGGCCCGCCGTGAGCTTCGACACTGGCGGCAGCACGCCGTACGCGTCGCACGTGAGGAAGATGACGGCGTTCGGGTGGTTGCCGCGCGAGTTGCGCTGGTGGTGTGGGATGTGGTAGATCGGGTACGACACGCGGCCGTTCTCCGTCTTGCTGTTGTTGAAGTAGTCCGGCACGTTCTGGTCGTTGAGCCAAACGTTCTCCAGCATGGCGTCGCGGCGGATGGCGTTGAAGATGTCCGGCTCGTTCTCGGCGCTCAGGTCGATGGTCTTGGCGTAGCAGCCGCCCTCGAAGTTGAACACGCCCTCGTCATCCCAGCCGTGCTCGTCGTCGCCGATGAGCTCGCGCTTCGGGTCGGCCGAGAGTGTGGTCTTGCCCGTGCCGGACAAGCCGAAGAAGATGGCTGTGTCACCCTTCTGGCCGATGTTGGCCGACGCGTGCATCGACATGACGCCGTTCAGCGGCAGGTAGTAGTTCATCATCGAGAAGATGCCCTTCTTCATCTCGCCGCCATAGAACGTGCCGCCGATGACCGCGATGCGCTTCTCGATGTTGAAGATCACAAACACCTCCGAGTGGAGGCCGTGCGCCTGCCAGTCCTCATCCACGACGTTGCACGCGTTGATGATCGTGAAGTCCGCGTTGAAGTTATCGGCGATGTCCTTGAACTCTGGACGAATGAACATGTTGGTCACGAAGTGGTGCTGCCACGCCAGCTCCGTGATCATGCGCACGTTCAGGCGCGTCTTCTCATTCACGCCGCAGTAGCCGTCGAAGACGTACATGCGCTCAACCTGTGAGAAGTGCTTGGTGGCCTTGGCGAGCAGCACGTCGAAGACCTCGGGGGTGGTCGGCTGGTTGATCTCGCCCCACCAGATGTTGTCCTGCGACGGCGCTTGCTTCACGATGAACTTGTCCTTGGGCGAGCGGCCCGTGAACTTGCCCGTGTCGACGGCGAACGTGCCGTTGGCCGTGAACGTGCCCTCTTGGTACTTCTCCTCGTGCTCGGCCAGCTGCGCGTACGTGAGGTTGTGGAACACCTTGGCGGTCGGGTTCTCAATGCCGAGGCCGGCGAGGCCCAGCTGCTGGGTGGAGGTTTCGTGGGCGTTGGCCATCTTGGTGGTTAAGATGGTTACTGGGGAGGATGAGGTTGGTTGGATTGTTGCAGGCGAGTGCCGATTGGGAAATGAACTCTTCTTGGGAATGGACAGAGCGCTCGTAATTTGCGCAAGCGCGTGGTGAAGGCGGAGAGATCTCGCATGCGAGAGCCGCTTCGATGGCGACCGCGGCAGCAGCGTGGGTGCGTGTCTGAGTGCGCACAGGAGCGCGTCACTGCTATGCTTTCGCTGCTGGTGACGCACATGGCTGCGATTGTGACGGTTGGGTGTGCTTGTTGGCTCGCGCATTCATGCTGGAGCGCGATCCAGTGACGCTGGGGCGTCACGCCAAGCCGATCAGGGTGTGGGACAAGTCACATAAACAAGCCAGCGAGACACATAGCCAGGCAGCATGCGACGGGTACAAATATATACCTCCATATAGTATAAAACAAGGTATATACCAAAGCATAGGTAAAGAGGTTGCGAAACCTCTCATATTGCATGGTGCTTGGTTGTTGTCCTCAGCCAAGCGAAAACAGTGAACGAGTTTCTTCAGATTCCGACGTGACACTGCATACAAACTCCCAGTGGAAGCGTTTTTCCGCTGGATCGATCGGATTTTCCACCGCTTAAAGCGGCTGGGTGACGTTTCCCTGTCATGGTGGCATCTGCTTCAACTTGGTCGCCTTGCATTCGTCTGTTCATGCTGGTTCTGGAAGGCCAGACAAAGGCCATAGAAACGTCGGCCGCGTCACTGATACATAGTGACGAGACAGCAACTTCAACATTGGGGATTTTAATGGATGAGGCGTATTTATGGCC
>JALBZD010000674.1:0-18969 GCA_038050675.1 Globisporangium cylindrosporum | reverse complement strand
GCAGCAAGTGGCGCAGATCAGCATGCTGTGCCTGGGGAGAACCAGTTTCTGTCAATCGCCGAAATCGGACAGCTGCTGCTTCCAAACTCGAGTTTTCCGGTCGACGACCTTCGCTTCAAGCAGTTTGAAGCCAAGGCAACAGGTGAGAGGTGCTAGTGTATTTCTTGTTGCACGCTTTGTGACTCGTGTGTGTGTGAGATCTTCTTCACCTGTTCAACACAACTTGAAGCGGTTCCGCGAAATGTTCTCGCACATGAACTATTGGGTACAAACAAGGAGCGACGTCACGCGCGATCCGAGAAATGCGGGCTAACTGGTAAACGGAAGGAATGCATCTTCACAGTGGACTTACAGCAGGTGGTTTGATTGTGTGTTTGTTGTTTCTGTATATATTTTCTCGCTTTCTTGTTTACACCTCATCGTTGACTCAGCATGGATACGCGTGAAGACACGCTCGCCAATGTCGTCTATAGATAAAGCAGCAAGCGCTCCTCCTGTGTATCGTCGAACCTCCTGTGTCCTCCCTCACCCACAGCTGATCGATCTCCAATGCATTCGCTCACTCGCTCTCTACTGCTGCTGCTGTTGCTGCTGCTTCTCCATAATGTCGGCGTAGCTCTCTTGCAGTCGGATCGACGAGCGCATGGTGTAGCGTAGGAACTTCTCGGCGCAGTTGTTGACGCACGAGAGCTCGGCGTCGTCCATCTTCTTGCTGCGGAACGAGTGCACGCAGTCGCTGAAGCAGAGCTCCACCGTGCGGTTGAAGTACGCGATCGTCTGGGACACGCGCATCTCCTCCAGGTGCTCTTCCATCTTGCGCTCGAACTCGCGTTGCTGGAGGCTCATGTTGCTCTCTTGCTTGTTTGCTGGCCTCTTGTTTGCTTTGTTGCTTTGTGCGGCGCTTGCTCTGTCTGATTGATTGATTGGGTTTCACAACATGTCCCGAATTTAGACGCCGCGAATGGTACAGATTTGGTACATCGCCGACATTCCTGCTCGTGAGTCCCTTGTTTTGAGGCAGCTAAAAATCGGGACGACATCCTAAGCACGGGATCCTGATTCCTTTTTGCTTTTCCAGAGCCCCTTCGAAATATCAACAGCAGTGCAAAAGAAAGAAAGAAGCGATCCATCCAAGGAGAAGACGTCGAGAAGAGTTCTTCTCTCTCTGCGTGTGTCTGTGGAGCGAAAGACGGATAGCTAGAGAGCAGCAGCATGAGCGCAGCGGCATGGACGAGCTGGCTGGACCGCCTGGAGAACGCACGCAGCCAGGAGAACATGATCTCGACGAAAGTGCGCGCCGGCAACGTCGCGGCGATCGGTACAAGCGTGTTCGCGCTCCAGCAGAGCGTCTCGCGGCTCAAGCGCGACTTTGAGCAGCTTCTGCGCTCAACGACGTCCAACGTGTACGTGGATAAAATACTGCTGCGATGTATGGTTGCTGTTGTGCTGTTGGCTTACTAGAGGATGCTAATGATGCATGATGTGTCTGGTTGCGTGTGTATGTGTATGTGTAGGACAAAGCAAGAGCTGGATCGCCGTGAACGTCTGCTGAGACAGCTGGAGCTCGATTTGGTATGATATACAAGATCTCAGGGGGATCGCTAGGTGCAAGGGTATTTGCTGATCTCGAGTGTTTATGTTGTGGGTCGCTTTGCTTTGCCTTCCTGCAGAAATCAGATTTGGACGCGTACAACAAGCGCAATAGCCCCGCTGGAAGGTATGAATTGATGTGTCAATGGAGGAACAAGAGCGATTGGAGTAATTCACTGATCGAATATCTGGGTTTGATGTACTAATTTATGCAGCCAAGCAGCCCGAGAACACCCAAAGAACCTGCTGAGCATGCAGAACCAGATTATGAAAGGTGTGTGAACCGATCCCATTCAAGTCCGTCTAAAGGTGATGAATGCCCAAGAGTGACAAGCTCACAAACCGATGGTCTTCTTTTGTTTGTCTTACATGTTGAGCAGATCAAGACCAGCAGTTGGATTTAATTGGCCGCGGTGTGTCGAATCTGAAGAACTATAGTCTCACTGTGAAGGATGAGACGGAGCTCCACGTTCGCCTGCTCAACGATATCGATGACGACGTCTCTCGAGCAACCAACGGCCTCGAGTCGGAAGGCGCGCGCGCTGCCAAGGTATGTAGAAGTACTCGTAGCAGCGGCTGTCATTGTCACGACTCGATTGAATCTATACTGAGTCTAATCCCAATCGTGTGTTGCATCTGCATCTGGTTTGTTCAGGTGGCGCGGCAAAGCAGCAACTTCAAGCTCTATATTATTATTATCGTGTTGTTTGCGATTTTGATCTTCCTGCTGGTCGCTGGCAGTTAGTCGGGTCAAGAATCGCCATTTACGGTGGGATTCCCAGCGTGAACAACCACACAACTAATAGTAGGGCAACGAACAAGTTCAACTTTCACAGTCGATGGTAAGTAAATACGCACCCAAGTACACTCCACTATCTGTTGCTTGTTTGTTTTGTTGATCTCTGCCTCATGCTGACTTGACGCCCTTCGAGTATCGCGCGACGGGCTTTAGTCTCTTGGCGTTGGTTGGCGGCCGCTTTGCCTGGCTTTTCAGAGCGCCAGATGAGAAGACTGCGAAGAGGATACGAGCCTACAGATACAAGAAAGCGTAGCCATCGCGTACCAACGTTAGCTGACTTCAGGACCAACCAAACCGCAAAGCTGACAATATGAATTGCTCACATTGTTCCAAAGCGCGATGCAATAAAGCGCGAGTCTCGTGGCTGGCAGCGCCATTAACTCCTGTGGCGCTGCGGCGAGTCGTCTGATCGGCAGGAAAATGTCACCGTAGAGCATCAGGCACGACACGAGCAGCATCAGCCTCACGAACTGTCACAAAGCAAATCAGTCGTAACGACAGCGTTGATATATGCATAGCTCCACACGAACGTTGACACACTCGCTCGAATAAAAGTCCACTCATCGCATGATAAAAGTAAATACGATACGTACCAGCGCAGCGTTGCGAAAGTAGAGCAGCGTGCCTGCTGCCGTGGCACCGAGGCGCACTGCGACGGGCTTTTCATACTCGAGAGCGCAGCAAATGCCCAGCAGCACATAGATGGTCTGACATGGCAGATGAACATGCGATTAGCAACGAATACGAACGATCAATAGCACAGGAGCAATCACAGCAAACAGCACCGCTGTGTGGCTTACCAGCTGCACGTAGATGGCGATGTCTGTGCGCTTGGTGCGGCCGCGCTGGGTGGCAGGTCCCCAGAGCGTTTGGTGCAGACTCTCGTGCTGGAGCACAACCATCTTTGCTTGTTACAAAATAAATGACTGCAGAAGTAGATTCGACTGTATTATTTGACCAGTCACCGTATGTTAGTATCGGATCAAATAAAACCGTCAAATATGGGTTAAATTAGGTAGTCAATTTATTTACAAAGCTGACTTACCGTAATTACTAAAATATAAACTCACCACCTATTGCGATATTTCTCAGCATGCATTCTGACAAGAATGATCTTCACTTTCAGATTCAGACTTCGTTAAAACCGGCTCAAGAAGGTTGGTCCACTTCAAGCCAAAAACTGAGAAAAAAAATATCACCTGCTCCTCCCTTTTTCAAGATCCGCGTCATTCGCGAAAACGCTCCGGAAGCCACCAAGCACCAAAAGCAGCCACCAACTCCCAGCATCTCCACCACCAGCAGCAGCATTACCATGGGGACGTCCTGCGCCGCGCCACCTTCCGACGTGTTCCGCCGCAGCGACGAGCTCCGCTCGCTCATCGCACCGCGCTTCCTGCACCCGAACGTCCCTCATGACCGCCCCGTACCGACCAACGCCTGGTGGGGCAACCTACTCGCATGGGACGGCCAGAAGGAGAGCGACGCGGTCTTCAGCTCGCCATACACGCACAAGGTGGTGCAGGGCCAGCCCGGCGCGATCGGCTGTGGCTTCTCCGTGAGCTACCTCGCGCAGTACCGCGTAGACGGACCGATGAACGACAACGGCGCGATCCGCTACTACTACTACCCACCAACGATCAAGAACCTGCTCTTCTCGGCGCTTGAGCTGAGCGTCGCAAACGGCGCGACGGCTCCACCGTTTACTATCGATGCGTGGGATGATTTGGGCGTTGTGTTGACACTTGCGCTAGGGCTGACGAGCTTCATGCGCACGTACTTGGCCGTGGGCAACGCGTTCACGACGGTCCAGTACGAGGACCTGCACGTGCAGCTCTGCTCGGACCACGGGTGGCTGACGATCAACGGCCAGCCACTGCGCGATGGACAGGAGTACTCGGGCCAGTCGTTTGTGATGACGTTCAACAATGGACAGAAGTGGAACCTGTTCTTCTTTCCAAATAACGCGTCGTCATCGACAGTCATCCGCTTCCAGAACAACAAGCTCACGACGAGAGACAAGTTTGACGGGTTTGTACAGGCTGCGTACGTCTCGAACAAGCCAGACGGCGACGCTACGGATACAAGCATCTTGCAGCTCTACCAGCGGTCGGCCGGTGTGTTTGCGAAAGGCGCGCGTGCGGTGCACGAGGATGGCAACGCCGAGTCGTTCAGCTTTGACTGGAAGCTCGTGACTGTCCCTTCCAAGGAGCATGACAAGCCGCTCTTTTTGCACTTTGCGTTCGACCATCTACGCCAGATGTTTGTCAGCTCGTCTTACACCTCACCAGTGACGCCCAAGCCAGAGCTGACGCTTCACGCGCACACGCGCGGCCCCATGCAGGCGTACACCACGGAAACGTCGTCGCCCAAGTGGGAATTCCGCGTGCCGTCGACCATCAGCGCGGATGTGGAGAAGTACACTGCATTCTACCCACCTCAGGCGAGCCTGTCGCCGGACAGAGTGGCGGCGCTCAACCTTTGCCAAGTGCTCAAGGACGAGATTTATGGGGATTGGGACCAAGCTTTGCCGCACGAAGGCAGCTACTACTTCAAGGGCAAGGCGCTACAGAAGTTCGGCACGATGTGTCTGTTGGCAAAGAAGCTCGCGGAGACCACGAACCCGGAGATGCACGACGTCGCACAGCACGGCATTGGGCATCTGCAGACGATCCTCAAGGCTTTTGTAGAGAACAAGTCGGCGTACCCGCTGGTCTACGACACGGTCTATAAGGGCATCATCACCAGCGAGGCGTTCGTGAAGCGCGATATCAACGTGGACTTCGGCAACGCGGTCTACAACGACCACCACTACCACTACGGGTACGTGATCACGGCCGCGGCGATGGTGCTGCACTTGGGAGGCGACGCATGGAAACACTCTGAGGACGCCGTGAAGCTGCGCATGTTCATCGACACTTTGGTGCGCGACGTGATCAACCCTTCAGACGGAAACGAGTTCTTCCCTCGCTTTCGTAGCTTCGACTGGTTCCTCGGCCACTCGTACTCGCATGGCGTGACGCCCATGGCCGACGGCAAGGACGAGGAGTCGACGTCGGAGGAAGTGAATTTTTTCTACGGAGTGGCGCTCTACAGCCACGTCACGCAGAACCAGGCGATGGAGAAGCTCACGAAGCTCATGCTCAAGGTCTACTCGCTCGCGGTCAACACATACTTCCTCATCGCGGACGGGAACCAGATCCACCCCGAGGGGTTCCGCAAGAACAAGATCACGGGCATTTTCTTTGACAACAAGTGCGACTACACGACGTGGTTCAGCCCCAACAAGGAGTGCATCCACGGCATCCAGATGCTCCCAGTGTCGCCCATCACGCAGGCCGTGCGCTCGGCGCAGTTTGTGAAGGAGGAGTGGGACCAGGTGCTGAGCAAGCTGCCGTTCGTGCACGAGTGGCAGAAGCATGCCTCGGGCTGGACGTCGCTGCTTTTTGCCAACTACGCCGCGGTGGACAGTGACTTGGCGTGTCAGGTACTCTCGCAATGTCCGATGGACGACGGGCTCAGTCGCGCCTGGGCGCTCTACATCGCGGCCACGCGCAAGCAGTAAGGTGGCTGCTTGTGAGGACAAGAACAACCTACCTCGGCTTGGTTGACTTTTCCATTGTGATTTTGACTTTGCATGTATCTTTGAACCTGGTTTTGGTTTTTGCTCTAACAATTCGGAAGTAATCCATCAATGTGGCTTTACAAAACTGAGTTTGAGTAATTCGCATTATAATGCTTACGCCTGCGCGAGGGCATTGAGCAGCGACTGCGCAAAGTCGCTTGCTGGTCGCTGGGATTCTGAAGAAGAACCGGACGATCGGTCTCGAACCATTTTTAAGCTCCTGCGGTTCCATAGTGATCCAGAAGTTAAACGTCAGATTAGATGGACAAGGCCAGATTTTGCGTGGTGTGGTAATAACTCTCAAGTCTGACCATTTGAGCGTACCTGATCAACTGCTGGAACGTTTCTTCCGAGACTGCACCGAAGAACTCGGGCATTTTGCCCATGATCGCGCCGACGACTTTCAGGGCGTTCATGCAAACCTGCCAGGCAGAAATAAGGTATTGAAAGAAAACGGTAAGTTAGTGCGATAAACCAGTCGTAACGCAAAATACAATGTATGAGTGTACCTGTTGGTTGGACGACGAGCTCTCCAGGTGCTCAACCACCAGGCCAAAACACTCGCTGATCAGCTGCATATCGCTGGCGTTCTTGATCGAAATCGTATCCGCAGTCTTGTAGATGAAGCTAAACAAAATCTGTGCACAATAACACAATTCAATCACCGAGGAGTCAGTCTCCCGAAATACCAAACCTCGCTTGCGCTATCCACCATTGCTTGTTGTACCTGGAAGCACCCGGCAACAACTTCTTCTCTCAGTTGGTTGCTTCGCATTGACACGGTCGCAACCAGACGAGGAATTGCTCGGCTGGCCTTGAAAGTTGCCAAAGTACTCGCGTTGAGGCGTCCAATAATGCTGACACAAATACCCCAAGAAACAGATCCAGCTTAGAGGGGCCAAAGAAGCAACACTATAAAATAAAGCAAGCATGTACCTTAGGAGGATGTTGCAGCCACAGATGCGCACTTGAAGCGGCAGACTAAGGCCCGCATCATTCTGCTGCGGGTCACTGCCCACGAGCGAGAGTATCATCATCTCGACTGCAAACACCAGCGCACTCGACGTCTTGGGCTCATCCTCGGCTTGAATGGCGACAGCATTGTCGAAAATGATCCAGTCCACAAGCACATCTAGCAGAGAGCTAGATGCTGTAGCCCTTCCTGTTGGCTCTGACTCCATGCTGCTTTTAGACTCTCCCAGGTTCCGCAGAATGAGCAGCGCCACGCAGTCCATGCAGCCCATCTGGAGATCCGCGAGCAGGTTTCTCTCATTTCTTCCACTATTGGTAGGAACACACGGGATGCTCAGCACTTGTAGCAGAATCGCGAAGATGAACGGCACCTGGATCGCGTCTTGGAACACGTCTCCCAGTTCTTCATTGATTACGCGGTTGAGGTAGTACACCATCAGCTTTGCCGTGATGATCCCACAGTAGTCTGGAATCTGTAGGCTATGCAGAGCAGGCTTGTATAGCGACTCGATGAATGCAGTTACTGGGATCATCGGCGCTTCTTCTCGAAGAAACGCCAGCAGCTGGGTGAAAATGAACGGCGTCACGCTCGGAGGAGGCAGCTTTGCGAGAATCTCCACGGACAGCATCTTCACTTCTTTGAACTCCAGTGGGTCGACCACCTGCAGCGCCAGCAGGTGAAAGAGATCGCGGTCGACTGCTGTAGACGCACTGTCATCGTCACCATCAGCGGCAATATTGCTGGCATCCACGAACTCTTCCAAGTGAGAGGCATTTTCAACATAGCACTGCATAGTTGGCAAATTCGACCAAATTTGCCACCGGTTAGAGTGAGGATCATGTTCGCCAGAGAGAGAATATACATGCTCAGAGAAGACTCACGTAAAGGTTTTTTTGCTTGCCAAACTTGAAGAAGCATACTCGTGGGAGCACACGAAGGACGAGAACTGGCGCGAGGCGCGCAAACAAGAGCACCTCCACTGCAGTTGTCGCGCTGTTCGATCGGTCTTCCAACAGCTTCTCGGTGAGTCGAGTCTGAGTCTAGATTCCAAATTGCCAGCAAGGGTTAATTAACAAGCCAGATGAGAGTGAAAGGGGGAGAGAACGCTACATCCAAACAGCGAACCTTCATCTGCCGCGTGACTTCTGTCAAGATCAAGCTCAAAATGGCGGGGGCCGTGTCGTCATCACCAGCGGCGTCGACCCAACCCACAGCGACCAGTTCGCGCAAAAATCGCAGCGAGAACGGATCTCGCGGAGCTCCAAACAGCTTTCGAAGCAGCACGCTGACGATCCGAACTCTCGCTTCTGGTGATTTCACAACTTTGATCCACCTGTACAACCAGTTACACAGCCCACAACGACAGCAATCATTAGATCCAAGGTTTCCATCAAAAACAAATCTGTATGTCACCACATATTTGAACCTCAAACAACAGTTCCCACACTGACCCATTTGCTGATGAAGACAACGCCAAGACGCGCTCTTGGTACTCCTGGATCCTTTGGATATGTTCACTGTGGAGTTCTGGGGATTGTGAAGATGCCGTTGGTTGTGCGTACACAGTCCAGTCACTTGGTGACTTGATATGCAATCTTTGTCCCAAGGTAACGGGCTGGTCGATTTCACCATTTCGACACGAGTCAATGAACGCCGACGTGATCTGCTCCAGTTCGTCTCTTCCAGATCCCTCGCTTGAGGTGAACAGCAGAGTCAATCCGATAGCTGAAAGTTGCTCTCCGATCTCACTGAGATTTGTAAACAGCCGAGCGAAGTACTCAGCATCCAGCAACGGCATGCACAGTAGAGTCTCTTGAAGAATGATCGGGTCCTCTCGAGTAAGTAGCTCTGCGACAACTGGCGAAAGCTGCCGCCTGCACATGATTGAATCCAGTCAGTACCAACAACATTGTAGGCTACAGTGTCACAACTGGTATGTACGTAACTCACCTCCACATATTCAAATGCTCTCTTTGATACGGGTTTGAGCTTCGCTGTCGATCGAACACGAATGGAATCAAGGAAAGAGCAGCCTACGCAGAGCAAATCAGCAACAACAATGACGTCAGATTTGCCACAAACAGATCCTTATCCACAGATGCACAGGTTTTCCAATACAACTCACCAGTGTGGAGCTCGACTCTGCTGATTCCAGGTACCTTTGTACCTCCGTAATGAGTGATGCATTGCTGCTTTGAACAATGAAGTCTGCGATCAATTGCTGGAATTGGTGCAGCAAACAATCCCCAGTTACAGTAGTACCACGTCCAAACGACGTGATCCCATTTTTCGATGTGCGCAGCAGTAACGACAGCAGCGCTCGGTAGTCTTCGTCCGTCTCAAGAAGCGTAGAGCGCGCTTCCTCTTCGTTGCATATCACGAGCGCTCGTAGAACTCTCGACACCAAACCGAACAGCACCACATAGTTACCCCACATGCTCACTTCCAAAGCGTGTATAAGCAGGAGAAGCAGTTTCCCTTTCGCTTCCAGGTCCCTCGAGAGCTCTTGAATCGCGTTGTTCCCTCTTGAGCTTGTTATTGTCAAGTTCAACAGGATACAAAGTCGACAAAGTCTCGCAGTGAACAGCTCGGCGTTGTCATCACTATGATCTGACGACCTAGACCATCGCAGAACAATCTCAGCCTTGAGAGCTGAGAGAGGAGGTTTGATCTTACGAAACCGAATCACAGCATTGCTTCTCGTACACAAAAGCATCGCCGACGCACTCCAGTGCCAACAGAGCATCTCTAGCGCTGCAGACTTTGCAGTTGCGTCCTCTGTCATTGCGGTTGACTGGCAGATCGCCACGTATCCTGCTAGCTGGTTGAGCGCCAACGCGAGAAACTTCTTTCGGTTCGTAGCTCCATGGTATTGCTGGAGCGTGGTGATCGCAAACTCGCATCCTTCCAAGAAAATCTGGGGCTCTGGTAGTGGAGAACCCCCGCTCTTCTCCTCTTCAGCAAGTGTCAGCAAAGTAGCAGCCTGGTCGCAAAGCACTGCAACCAATGCTTCGAGCGCCACGAGCCCGAGCTTCGTGAGCTTGATCCTTCGATCTTCACTTGATCCGATTGGAATAGCAACGGTGACGCTTCCTTGACAAGTAAGCTGGATGAGCTTCTCAACAAAAGCGATAGAGAGGTCGCTGCCGAGCAAGGACTGGGTATTGTTGCCACTCATCTTGTCTGCTGCTGCTGAGATTAACAACTGGCGTCGATGCCGCTGGATGAGCTCGAACACCACGAGCGCAGCGGCCATTTGTTGGGCTTTGTCACTGCTGCTGTTGCTTCCTTCAGATGAGAGCCATGAGAGCAGCAGCTCAAGGACAGAAGAACCAGTGGAGCTGGGGATTGAGTCCTGTCCTCCTCCTCCTGGACCTCTCGTCGCCATCCAATAGAGCAACAAGTGCAGCTTGCGCGCCTCGGAGCCCCACACGCAGCAGTTGTCCTTCGCGACGCTGCAACTGCCCATCATCTGCGTCGCAAGCGCGCTTGTGAGCGCTGAGAGCATGTTCCTGAGCCCTCGTCGCACAACAAACAAGCCAATCAACCACATTAACCATATTGAGCAACCAGTGTATCATCAGATACGGTGGCAAGCAGTGCTAACCGATTGTACCTCTGTGCATCATCGTGCAGTGGTTCTGGGCGCGAGGCTCTGTCGACCGCGTCCTACAATAGCAAATGCAAAGGTCAACGTAAGCACCCGACAGCCAGCCAATGCAATGAGGCTCCATTTTCACTGGTGTTTTCTTACCAGCACGCTCTGCAGGTTCGCGATGCGCTTGTGATCTGCGAGTGTCAGCAGTCGCTCCTGCTGCGTCTATACAGTGATATGTAGATAATTCGCATCAAGCACGAGCGAGCGACATTGCCTGCCATTCCACCTCAAATGGCTCAATCCACACACACACAAAGGGCATACCTTGCTCATCGGAGCCGCTGGCGCCTTCTCATTTACTTCCATGATTCGGATAGCAGCGCTGCCACCTCTAGCGCTCACACTGACTCCACTCAGAGTGCCTTCATCCTCACCAGACATGCGTAGCAATGGCTTCTGTTGCTGCTTGTGCTGGTTGCGGTCGTGCTCTTCAATCGCGCGCTCCATCTGCATTCAGAGCATGCACATACACATCAGGATCAACTGCAAAACTATAACGACAGCTCACACAAACATGCGCACAGCGGAGGCGCTTACGTGGAAGAGCTCGCTGTCCTGGACGGAGCGCAGCAGGCGCCTGACGCTCTCGCGCGGCTGCTGCTGCTGCGGATCCACGAGTGGCGGCGGCTTCATCATCGCAGTTGTGATTTTGATTTGACTTGCATCATCAGTCCGTCGGTTTGTACTCTAATAGAAGCCCCATCGATTGTTGCTTCCTCTTTGCTGGCGCCAAAATACGAACAACCAACACATGCAAGCAGACCAGCGCCATGTGAGCAATAGAATAGTGAGTGCGCATGTTCGTTGGGATATCAAACACTGGTGCTATGTTAGTATATTAGTGGTGGTGGTGGTCTATTCCTTAAACTCTAGCAGCGTACGCGCGACGAGCAGCCCCATATCGTAGAACGAAGAGACGGCGGCGCGCAGCAGGCGGATCTCCGTGGCTTCAAAGTGCCTGGAAAACAGCACACACATGGACCACAAACACACACACACACACACACACACACACAGAAGCCAATTAGCCATGGAGCCGCACGTAAGCGCGCGTAGCAGAATAGAGCAGATCGAGTCGATGGTACGTACACGATGAGGTTGGGGCCGTCGACCGAGAGCGTGCGGTGGATCTTGTCTGGCTGGATCTCCGTGTCCACCTGCAGCGTCTCGAGCGCGTACTGGGCGTCGACCGCCTCCGGGAACGTCATGCTGACGTCGCTGTAGTAGCGCAACACAGCGCACACACACAAATGTAGTCAGAGGTTAGTAATGTACAGAGCGGCGTGTATGCAACCGCGCGTCATTGCGAGCTCGTACCATTCGAATGGGTGCGTCTCGCTCATGCTTGGCTCTTGGCGATTGAGAGCTGCTGGTGTTTGAAAGCTGGTGCTTGAATTTAGAAACTGGAGTTATAAAGGAATGAAAATGAAGCGTTTCTATTGAGTAATATTGTAGTAAAATAGTTTATGAAGCCTAAAAGGAGTATTTTTGATACAAAGGGTGGTTGATTGTGTGGACCACAGACTGGCATCCCTGACTGTTTTTGTGCCTCATGCATCATCATTCATTTGAAGGCAAGGCGGGATTCGCCATTTGGAGCACAAAATGGACGACGCTGCGTGAAGTGACAGTGTCCAACGAGACAAAAAAACTCAAAACTCAAAGCAATGTGAAAGCGAAAATTTTCTTGCTCGAGAGTTTAGACAGAGGCTTTGCTCGCAAATGAGCTTTTCGCGCGACATGTCTTCATGGAGAATTTCTTGGCCAAAATCTCTCTCTCTCCCGTGCTTAGCCATGCGTGTAAACACGATTGTGTCTGCAGGCTTGAAGCTCGTACATATACATATCCGCGAACGCATTCCGGTCCACTGCATTCGAACCCAGCGTCTGCAAGATACTTTCCATTCATTGCAAAATGGTCGGCCTTGATTGGATATTATCATTCGGCTCAACCGTCACGTTCTAGCCGTTATCTTTGACATGGGTTCACTCACGGATGTTGCGCAAAGCATGACTTCCACGAGAGATCAAAACAAAACGCTGCTTTCTTTGAATCCAAGCCGATATACGTAAATCTAGCATGCATTGTAATTCTTTATGGCCCGGTGCTCAAAAGCCATAGCGCGTTGGTGCGCTTACCCACTCTCACAAATTTTCTATGTAGTCAGTCTCAATAGCGCATCCCCTTCTCGTGGCCGAATTGCCGTGACGCACACGAAAATCCATCACACACCACAAAACGCAGGCATAGATTACGTCATTTAAATCCGAGAAGCTCGCCATGCATCTGATCTTGAGCCAAACAAAACCCAAGCAATGTAACTTACTCGTTCAATCGATAAAATACGCGAGGTCGCGCCGCGTGCACCACGCCACTTTTTCGTTGACCCACACTCCCGCCGCCGCTGTCGGACTGACTGCAAAAGTGCAAGTGCCGCCGCATTTCCCATTCTCTTGCAGAAGCAGAAGCAGAAGCAGAGCGAGTGAGTAGAGAGGCGGCGCCAGACAGACAGCCGCGTACGTGTAAGAAGCTCCATTTATCTATAAGCACACAGACAGACAGACAGACAGACAGACAGACAGACAGACAGACGGCAGGATGATCAACCCGGTGAAGACCGTCGTCAAGTGCTGCGGCTGCATCGTGCTCACGCAGCTCATCGGCATCCTCGTGTCACTGGCCATGCTCGCGGCGTTCGTGCTCGTGTTCTACCTGTACGTGATCCCGTGGGGCGAGGACCAGATCCGCGAGACGCTCGGGCTCGGCAGTGACGTGGACATCGGCTCGCTCAGTCCCAGCGTCTACGCGGCCAATAACTGCTCCGGGTGCGTGTTCGGCGTCAACACAGACTGGCCCACGAACACGACCGGCACGCTGCACTTCCTGGACACAAGCGCGGGACCGTTGGCGTCGGGCGTGATCGCGACGTCACTCGCGGCGGGAGCGGCAGCAGGCGTCGGCTCCATGCTCTGGGCATCGTTCTTCCCGTCTGCAGCGTCGGTCATGAGCTTTTCGAGCGGCTTCTATGAGATGACGCACATCATCGAGCAGGCGCAGTTCATCAGCATGATCAGCCAGCTACAGATCGACGGCGCGCCCGTGTTCCTGCACCAGTTCTCACGCGAGATGGCGTGGACTAACTTCAACGTGCCCAAGTCCATCACCGATGTGGTAGGGAACAGTCGCAGCCGACGCCTTGACACGAGTCTGCTGTCGACGACTGCGAGTGGCGAGACCGGACCGAAGCGATATGCCGCGCTCATCGGCGTCAAGCCGCAGAATTTGTTCTTCTACACGCTGCTGAGCTTTGCGATCGTGCTCGGCGCGATTCACGTGCTGTACATCATCGGCGTCGTCGTGTTCTCGATGTGCAGCAAGAAAGAGTCGTTCGGCGAAGTCGCGGCGAAACTGTACCGGAAAGTGATCTGGGCGGGCATCCTGGCACTGCTGCTCGCGCAGTACATCTTCAGCATGGCTGGTAGCTTCTACATTTACGAGAATGCAGACAACAGCGATGACCGCGACAAGTACTTTGTGTGGGGCACGATCGGCCTGATCGTCATGGTCGGCTTTGCGATCCTCTTTGGCGTACTCATCATCTCGGCGAACAAGGAGGAGCTCCAGGACCTGGGCACGTACGAGCACGACCAGCGCCCGTTCAGTGCGAAGTACAGCGCGTACTACGACGAGTACAACTTCGACAACCGGTTCTTCTTTGTGCCGAGAATCCTGCTCGCAGTCTCCACAGGTGCGGTCGTCGGCGTGATCCAAGACTCGACCACGCAGCTGCTCTGCATTCTCGGCATCACGGTGCTGTACTTGATCCTGTTGCTTGCCCGCGAACCAAACTTGCTGCGCTTCCTGTACTACATTGGCATCACGTCGGTGTTCATGAAGGTCGTGCTCGTGTGCATGATGCTCATGCTCGTCCAGGATGACTACTTCCCACAGAATGTTCGCGATAACGTCGCGTACGGTATCATCGGCGTCAACATGTTCATCTTCTTCCTGCTGTTCTTGCGCCAGGCGTACACAATCATCCATAAGCTGGTGCGCGGGTGCAAGAACAAGGACAAGTCGCGATCGTCGGACGAAGTGATCAACCTCGAGAACGGAAACAACAACGATGACAGACCAAGAAACCCGCCGTATGCGCGAATGGAGTCGTCCGCACCGTACGACAACAAGGGCGATCAGCATGGTTTCAGCAACAATGGCGCGATGGCTTCGCAGCAGAGCCAGCAGTTTGCCGGTGGCGCTCAACGCAACCCATACGAGCGACTGCCAAGTGAAACAGGTATTACACTGGGAGCTGCGGGCAATGCTCGAAACGTTCAAGAGCCTCGAAATGTGTCGAATGAATGGGGACAATACGATGCGCGTTCACAACAGCAGTACCAGAATACCGGTGCTGCTGCTGCTGGTATCGCTGGAGGTGCTGCAGTTGGCGCTGCTGTCGGTGCAGCGGCTGCACGAGATCGCAACAAGAATGGACAGAACGACTACTACAAGAACGGCAGTCCTGCACGCGATCGAACGTCGTTCAGTAACCGGCCTACAGACCCAGTGGATCGATTCTCAGCTGCGAGTACGAGCCCAACGCCGTACCAGGCTCTCAACAGCGCAAACCAGTTCACCAGCAACGCTCGCTCTCCAGTTCCAGTCGTTGTTCCTCCTCCACCTCCGCGCAAAGCCAGTGTTGATGTGGATGACATGGACGATGATGTGGTCGCTGAGCCTCCAGCCTTCAAACAGGTGAGCTCGGTTCCTCAGTCGCAGCAATCGACTGGAAACCCTGGCGATCCTTCTCGTGTTCGTCAGTCGTATCTGCGCTTCACGGACAGTGATATGTCGTCCTATGATGATGACATTGACGGTCGCTCTCCTCGCAGCTCGATCTCGACCTCGACCTCGACAGCAGCTGCGGCCGGAGTGATCGGAGCGCAGCGAGCTCCACCAGGATCAAACACATCGCTGTACAGCAACTTCAGCACGGAATCCACTGCGACAGACTGGTTCGACGGCCGGTCGAAGACTGAGATCGAGGACAGCGAGAGCTCGTTTCTCACCACTGAAGCTGCTGACGCGAACGGAGTTGCTGTCGGTCGCCCGTCCGCATTCGGGCAGCGCGATTCGATGGACTCGTACACGACGAATTCCGAGGTGGGGGCAAACCACTCCCTCATGACGGCAAACAGTGACACCAGCGCAGCCAACCTGAGCGGGAACTTTGATACGGAGCGATCGATCAACACGACTGGACTAGTATTTGAAGATGCGGATGACACGAGTGCAGCGAACCAAAGCGGCAACTTTGACGACACGGATCGAACCATCGACATGACTGGACTGATGTTTGAAGATGCCAACGATGGGGAAGATAATAGAGATGTCGACATCGACATTGACGAGATACCG
Source organism: Globisporangium cylindrosporum (assembly GCA_038050675.1). Lineage (NCBI taxonomy): Eukaryota > Oomycota > Peronosporomycetes > Pythiales > Pythiaceae > Globisporangium > Globisporangium cylindrosporum. The sequence goes on along the minus strand of JALBZD010000674.1, from coordinate 2,908 downwards.
AGTTTCACTTTCCCGGAGTTGGCAAAGAGTGACTCGGTCGACTCATACGGCACGGAGCTGGACACGGACACGAATCGCTCGCTGATGACGATGGGCAGCGATGTCTCAATATCTACAGCAGGGATGGAATCGTCGGCGGCGGCGTACTTGCGCGATACTGGAATGAGCGAAAACCACGAGAACGGCCTCGGCTCCGACGACGATGACGAGTACAATGGGCGCAGGAGCTACAACCACCGCGACGGTGGCGACTCGTTCCTCTCGGCGATCAGCACGCGCTCGGACGAAGACGCGTCGTTCTACATTGATGGCCAGCGCCGCAACACCGGTGGCTCTGACAATGCAGAACGGACGGAGTCAGAGCGCCAGAGACGCCCGAAGAAACTATAATTCTGGACCGACTGTCCAGTATGAGCCCTGACCATCCAATCCGCCCTGTGATGAGAATCCGACTACATGCAAGAGCTTGTGTAGTATCTACTTTGTCTTTCTTTTAATATAAGCGTTCGCATTAATCTTCACAAGTTGTGTGAACGAGAGCGAAGTGGTTTGTGCTGACGAGTGTCATGGATACATTTATTAAATGATGTGGGCCACCTAACAATTCCTTTTGGGTTTTGTGAGCTCAAAAGACAATCAGACTCACAAGAAAAAAACAATGGCGAGCGCGACGTCTGCGGCACCAGCACCAGGAGCAGCGACGCCGCTGCACCACAAGTTCGTGTTGCACTCGGAGTTCAACTTTGTCAAGATCGCCATGTGCGTAGTCGTCTGTGGGCCGCTGCTTGTGTTGCGAAGCGTATGCATCTGCTCAGCCAGGTGGCCAAACAACTCAATGTGCTGATTGTGTGTGTTCTTCTATCAATGCAAAACGCGTGCCCATCTATAGCCTGACGGAAGACGGCGTGGAGGCAGTGCACGACGCCAAGCGCCTCAAATTCTCGCTCGACAACACGCTCAAGACGGTGTTTGGCGTCATGGGCGCGTCCGCGAGCGAATTTGACATCCTCGCGATACAGCGGACGTCCAAGGTCGAGCCCACAATGGCGCTCCTGCGCGTGCGAAAGAAGTGGGTTTGTTCAAATTCACCAAAAAGCAGCGACTGCAAACATACACTGGACTGCTGTGTATATCCTGATTGAATCTCTTGGCTGACTCATTCTGTTTGTGCTCGCTGTGTGCCTTAACAGCGGACTGCAGGGTCTCTGGGGTGCGATCACGATGTGCACGTCGATCGACGGCAAGCTCTGCAAGCTCGAAGTTGTCCACGTGAGTGAGTCGCTCATGGAGATGGCGTCTGGGAGGTTTCTGGACTGCTGATAGGAACCTTCCGTTGGATTCTGGGAAACAAATTGAGAGAGAGGGCTCTTGACTCCGACTACCAGCCGAGTGCGGATGCGACACACGAAGACTAAAGACTGGGCTTCAGTGGGCGAAGCTGCTTTGGGAGGAAAGTGAGGTCCAGAGGAGCTAGAGTGGATGAAGTAGAGCACAGAGAGCACGAAGAAGAGCTGCTTGCGAGAGGTAGTTCGTGCGCATTGGTAGATATAATACGTGCTAGAAATAACACCAGCACGCACATGCAACTTCGATTGTGTGTTGTAGCATCACAAACCATAATTTTGGAAAGCCTAACAAGATATTATAGCATGCATAGTGATCAAAGTAGACAATGGAAAACTTCAGCAACCTGTTTAGAAGCTGCTTCAAATAGGTACCCCTATAGTGAAATAACTGGGGTCGGTCGCCTTTGACCGCTTGAAAAGCGAAAGTACATTTTCGATTGTACTCGGCATCCCTACACTTCGAGCGCGCCAACCATAAGACAAGCTCATCACCAGATGCTACTCTTCTCATGCTTCTCATGTGTTAGGTGCCCGTGCATCAGCAGACAGTCTGCCCCAAACGCTTTGTGAGCTTGCTGCCCAGCGTGGCCGCACCAAGCGCACGGACATTGCCATCTCAGACGATTCAATTTCCCGTTATGGGGTCTGCGTATATTGTAGATATTTTGTCCATTACATTGGCAATTACCTGAAGTAAATCGAGGGAACAAACTCTGGGGTATAACGCAAGACCCTGACGTATTATAGCGTATCCATGCGAATCCAAGGTAATAAACACAGTGCTGAATTCGTTTGAAGACTGGGTATTGGTTTCGGGGGAGGGCTTTACACCTCAGGTTGATCTTCGTGTGTCGAGAGCTTTGTGCTGCTGGCTGCATTATCAAACAAACTATACTGCTGCAATTCCTACAGCCAAGTACTTTTAGAGATCAAATTCTCGATTTTTGGTGGCGATTGCTTTCTTGGTGGAATCCTCACAAGATACGGAAGTGGCCATCTTTGCCGGCTCGATGCGTGTTACTGCACTGAAACTGTATGGAGTTTGAGTGAGGAGCAAACGTATGCGTTGATTTAAAGAGGTTACTAAGCACCAAAGGGAATGTGATTTCCATATATTTTTGCTTCTGCTTTGCAATTCTATTCGCTCAGGAAATCATTTAGTAAAGGGATTGTGAGTCTGCACACCTGTTACATCTCTTTGCCAAGATTGGAAAGCGGAAAAGTGGAGTCAGTCTGTAAGGTCGGACTTGCCACTGTCACACTTGTACAGTGCCGGAAATAGGAATAGGTTCAGTGACATTTTTGCTTCTTTTCAGCCAATAATTGGGTTGTTTCAGCTCTAATTTTAACCAATCGTAGTGCAGACAAAGACGAATCAAATGGCGTTCTTCATTCACAAATCCGCCGCGCAGAGTTCGAGAAAGAGGAGGAAGAGTGAACAGGTACGGGAAATGGCGATAGGTTCAGCGAGCGCCGGCGCTACTTATGGCTTGAATATGTAGCATAGCGCGTTCAGAACGGGTTCATTTAGTAGCTGAATGATACCGCTATCTATGTGAATG
>JALBZD010000673.1:0-19010 GCA_038050675.1 Globisporangium cylindrosporum | reverse complement strand
ACGGTCGCGGCGCTTCACTGCGGCGAGCTCTGCTGCTGCTGCTGGAGGCGTCACTATCCAAGAGCTCTCTAGCCGGAACATCACAGTTTGACAAAGAACTGAGCTTGAATCGAGTTGGATGATCAGCCCAGTCGACACTAGCTTAGTCTATGACCGTATCGCGCTAAACATCAACGCATTTGGTCCTGGGTATGTGCTCCTAAACCGGGTTGACGGTGACATGCTTCCTGGAGGGTCGATCGGCACGGTCTTAGCTCAAGGTGGGCAGGCGGAAGTCATTGGAGCGCGAGACACTACGCACATCCACGTGCTGACCGAAAATGCCACAGCCGCTGTGTACCTGTCGTCAGCCGTCGACGTGAAGAGTGTCTCGACGAACGCAACCTCAGGTGCGAGCCCCCAACTGTACAACAGCCTGAACTTGACACGCTCAGACGACTCGCTGAGCGTCCTGCTCAACGGCACTGGCAACCTCTTCGTGTCTGCAAAGGACAGCGCGTTCTACGTGGACGATGCCGATTTCAAAGTGTCGGGGATGGGCTTTATGCAAGTGCAGATCAAGGGCATCATCTACGCTACGGCGGTGCCTCGGCGCTCACGGGTGACTTCACGGGGCTCACAGGACCGCCGAGCCAGCTCGCATACGCGCTTTTCATCGCCAAGTCCAGGATCTGCATCAAGTCAACCCGGGTTTGGCACATCGTACTTCGGGATTTTCCCCACCGACGAGACCTCGTGCCCTGAATACAAAATGCCCCCAAAAATGGCCAGATCAGACCTTTTAGAATGGAGATTTCGGCTGCTGCTGCTCAACATTCGTTCGGGGGAGCTACAATGTTAGCAATAGCAGTCGGTGCTGTCGCTCTTTCAATGCTACAGAGGAAAAAAGCAAAGGCGGTCTCAGGAGTTCGGGAGGCGTGTATAGTCACGATCGGGACTTTTGGGGGAGGGGAGTGGAAAACCCCGAGCCCAGTGTATGGGTGCCGATGCCCATGAATCTTCCCGCCGGAGCCGAGGTATCAACTTTATCATCAACTGCTGCGAATGGTGATCGACATTGGCTTGCGCACTCTGGAGTGCAGCGCTAGGTAGCAGCAAATAGAAAAGCACCCATAATCAGTGTAATGTAATTTGTTTATCTGGAGTGCAGCGCTTGCTGTCGCGGAGGTCGTCCTTCTCTCAGTGCTGTAGATGACCGACAAGTGTAGCCCCAATGTGACAGTTTCTCATAATACTAATGAGGTTCTACTGCGATGTTCAACCCAAGAGTAGAGATTTGTTTTCCGAATGCTTCATCACCATCGCAACCAGTTTCGTTGGAACTGGATTGACTTCCTGGGTCAATTATCACGGTTCAATCACGCGAAAGCGGTCTGAAGCACTATGATCGGACGAGCCACTCGTAGCCAACCACTCATGGAGTTCGCCCGTGAGGCAGTAGCTGAACAAATCTACTCTGTGCGCATTGCAATTGGTACTGCAGCCCTCATGTAGCTCTCCATCGCAGGAGCGAGCAGAAGCCAGAAGCTTTATCGCGGTGAAGCAAACTCTATTCGTATTCGTGTTGGAACTCTTGGAATCAGATCTGATGACGCAACACGGCACCCTGCTAATTTCTATATGTCTAATACTCTCAAAAGATATTGTTTTATACAGGCAATCACCCAGCTGTTTGTAAATGACATTTTGAGCCTTCACTCGCGGTTCACGGTTCAGTGAACCGCATCTGCTCTGAACCGTCCTCGTCTGGCTTGTGGCGCACATTTTGTGTGGTGAACCATTGGCTGGCTGTTGAGAAGCGCGCGGGCGACTTGAGCGCATGTGGAGCGGCAGCATGAGGCGCGTTTCAGTATCTCTTTCTTGCCTGATAACAAAAGTACGTGATGATGCTGGTCGATTCTCCCCTATATATGTGTGTGGAGATGGATGGATGGGTGATGAATGGACGCGCCCTCTTGTGTGCGCCTGCCTGTGTGTACCGAATGCGGTGCATATGGATGCTTGCATGACAAGAACGCGACCACCACCATCACCGTCTCCACGACAAGCTTCTTCGATAACGAATGTATGTATGAAGACCAGCATGTCTAACGTGTTATTCTGTGTGCTCGTATCTATTGCGACATTGCAGTGAAGTTCAACTCGACTGTCTCCTCCTCCCGCCGCAAAAGCCGTAAGGCTCACTTCGGTGCGCACTCGACCCAGCGTCGCGTGTTGATGAGCGCGCCTCTGTCCAAGGACTTGCAGAACAAGTACAATGTAAGTTAGTGGAGTTTGCCTCTCACCGGGCAGCTTACACTTATACTTTCAGCGTGTAAGTCCATGTCAGTGGAGCTCTCTCGCTGCCATAGCGAGGAGCTCCGTTCAAATACTGGCACTTCATGGCATCGTGTGATATGTAAGTGCCGATCTCAACCGGGTCCAGACCGCGTGCTGCCGTCTTGAATGAGACGGCTGTGTGTGTGGGCTGCCCACATAAGGATCGATGACGCTCGCTTTAATGCTCCCTGTACCTGGCTATGCAATATCTGAGACCTGTGTGATACTCACGTGTGTGATAACCTCTTGTTGATGCTCTTTACAGGTCCGCTCCATCCCAATCCGCAAGGACGATGAAGTGACGGTTGTGCGTGGCACGTACAAGAACCGTGAGGGCCGTGTGACCGCGGTGTACCGTAAGAAGTTCGTGATCCACGTCGCGGGCGTCGTCAAGGAGAAGGCGAACGGCCAGGCCGTGCCAATCGGCCTCGACGCGTCGAAGGTCGTGATCTCCAAGCTCAAGCTGGACAAGGACCGCAAGAAGATCTTGGAGCGCAAGAACCGCGCCACTGGCGACGACGCCAAGGGCAAGTTCACCGAGGCCGATGTCGCCCAGGCCAACGTCGACTAAGTCGCAGGTTATTCGGTCATCATCTTTTAAATCATCTAAAGAAAGAGGGAATTCCAGTCTATTCACCATACCTTTGTATTCTTAATGGCTATAGCGCGTTCCTTGGCTGAGTCGTCCTTAAGTGAGCTTCTTCATCTCTTGCTGGATCATGTTCTTGAGCGACACGGCCGGTTGGTCTGAGACCAGCTCCACCAGCAAGTTGATGAAGTCGATCTCGCGCTCCGAGTACTCGCGCAGCGACAGCTCCTGCATCTCGAGGCGCCGCAGGAGCTTGTTGACCAGCGGTACGAGCTGCGGCAGCGAGCGCTTCACGGTTGCAAACACTTTCTCTTCGCAATCTTTTGCAGAGGCATCACGGCACCACATCTCAGAAGAAGATGAAGAGCTGCTGTTGTTGCAAACTGCTGAACTGCTCCTCAAGCGGCTCATGCGGTCGCCATGCTTCTTGACAAACCTGTCGAGGATATCGGCTTTCCGTTGTTCCTTCATTAGGAAAAGGGAGTGCAAGAATGTCAGTTTACGGGTAGACCCTGAAAGATGATCAAGCATAAGCAACGTACATTTTCCAAGGATGCCAGGTACATTTTCGTGGTGAGCAGCTCTTCCGTCGCGGCGGCTTTCTCCACCAGCAGCTTTTCGTTCTCCTGGTGCAGCAGATCCGCCTCTTCCTGGGCCTGGTTCATCTCGGCATTCATGCGCAGCTTGCCCAGTTTTGTTGCCAACAGCGCTTCGTCTTTGCTGGTGAGCTCGCTGCATCGATATTCAGCCAGCCCATTGTTAACAACGGTTGAACGAAGTTGTACTGGATCACTAACAAGAGGCAATTTTAAAGCGTCGCTCACCGTGATAGCTGGTCAACACGCCTCGTGGAATCGTCGGCCAGCTTGCTGTGCACCATGAATTGTCTGCGGAAATGATTTCTAAGTCAGCACATTACAACGAGAACGCTTTTTTAAGTCAGTGAGGCCTGTCACCCACACAAACACTCACCGCTCTCGCTTGCGATATTCAAGCAGCTGCTTCTCCATTTGCTGCTTCTCGTCCACGACTGCCTGGTATTTCTTTTTCAGCTCATGGGCAGACCCAGGACCGCTGTATCCATCACTTTCGGTCATCTACAGGCCAACGAACATGTGATGACAATGTTAGAAAGCGTCAGATCACAACAACTAAGCTTACCAGAACCTCAATGCTTACCTTCAGTTCCAGCGCGACGTTCCGGTCTCGAAGCTGCTGGACCTCTTTGAGTAGCAACTGGAGCTCCTGCTCGTACTGGTCAAACACTCTGGGCAGCGCCGACTGCTTCTCCAGCGCGCGCACTTTACTCCGCAGCGCCAAATTTGACAATTTCATGTTCTCGATCTGCACTTCGAAACTCGCTCGGACTTCGTCGAGATCGTGGATCGCCTCGACGGCTTTCGCTTCCGCAGCTTCGCGCAGCTTCTGCTGCTCCTGGACGATCGTGAGCAGCGCGTCGTAGTTTTTGCGGAGCAGCGCCGCCTCGGTAGCCTGGATCTTAGTGACTGTGACAACATCCAGTCCGTCCAGGTTCGCTGGCGCCATGGCTTGGGACGGCACATTGGCTCTTTCCAAAGTCTCGTGAAGAAGTTTTTCCTGATGTTGTTGGTGATAAAGTGGTGATGGTCTTGGGACTGCGGCAGTACCGTGTTTTGGGGCAGCAGTTGGTGGCCGCGAGAAAGACACTGATTTGGATGCTGCCGTCGTGCTACTAAAGTCCAAGGGTTGAACCGTATTTGAACTTGTTGTTGCCCAGTAGTCTGCACGATTTGACGCAAAGGCATCATCTGTTTGAATGTTGGAAGATCCCGTGCGGTTGGTTGTTGGTGCTCTAAACCGTGGTGATGGTTGTGATTGAAGAACTGGAGCTGGGGCTGGTGTCGGATACGCCAAGTCCGGGGTATTGCGCTGATTGTACCGATCAGTCAATTGCGATGGCAATGGAGTTTGCGCAGACCACCTCTCTCTTTCATCTTCCAGATTCGTGATTCGGCCTTCCGAACTATCCATGGTTGACAACAGAGTACTCGCAGTTGTATTCGCAGCAGCGCCACGAGAATTGGCCGTGTTATGCGCACCAGTGTCATCATCTGCATCTGTGATAGGTAGTGGTTCGGAGCTTGCTCTCCTGATTCCGGACTTTTCAGCTGATCCCATCGCAGCACAAAGCCGCTGCAGTAAATCAGCGCTGGTCTGCTGAACCATGTCTCTTATTGATGGAGACTCCATCTGGGTCGCTTCGAAGCCGAACTCTGTCTTTGGAGAGTCGAGCGATGAGAAAGTGACTCCCCTTGAGGGTTTAAACGAACCTTTGTCATTGCTGTCACCTTCGCTTGAGTTGAAGAAAGTAGACTTTGCTGGAGCTGGCGATGTTTCCACGTCCTGACTCGTAGGGTACACGGGAAGCGGAACGATTGTGTCGATTTTGCCTCCTAGGATGTCTCGTTTCCGCTGAGAGAACGACTCGAGCCAGCTCAGCGTCTCGGACTCCATCGGCACAGAGCTAAACGAGTCTTTTCGCTGACTTGGCTGACCTGGATGCTGATGATGGTAGTTAGATACTAAAGGCGATGCCAAAGGCGATGAAGACCCAGACGCCAGTATTGACGATATGTTTGGTGTTGAAAATGGAGGCGCTGCAGTAGACATCGAAAATGATGATGCTGATGGCAGAACCGAGATCGATCCAAAAGATGCCGAGTTCGACAGTGGCAACGCCAATGACGACGACGATGAAGCTAGTCGACTCAAGAGAGATTCTCCAATTGCAACTGTGGCCAATGCTTTTGCTGTCGCGTCTTGGGCCGACAGGTTTTGCTTGAACTCTTCATCGTCTGGGGCGTGGCTCTGGCGAAGAAAGTCATCATCTGGTGGGGTTTGGAACCCCAACTGGATGAACTCGACCCCACAGAGTCGCTTGCAGGTACACGAGAACCCTTTGACATTCGCAACAGCGTTGAGCAACTGCACGCTCTCTCGGAGACTTGTGCGTGAGTCGATCACGTTCGCATAGAGAAACGTCTTGGCATTCGCTGTCAGCAGCGGGAGAATGAAATTTGACAGCATCATCTTTCGGGTCTTGTACTTTGGGGTGGAAGACCCCGACATACTGCCAGTGCTGCTGCTATTAGCTACTCCTGGTCTGCTGTTAAGTCCCTGGGCGACGGTAGACGGTATCGTCGAGTAGCGTGGCGATACGGGCGGCTGTCGGATCTCGTGGAAGATATCAAAGAGCTCCTGCTTCTCCTGAATTGAAGCTTGGTCCTCCTTGAAGTCCTTGAGATCGATCAGGTCCACAAAATGCATCGTGCTGACCTGTCCGTTGTGGAAAAATGCGAGCCGGAGGAAGAAATGCGCGTGCTCGGCGTTCTGTTTCATCACGATGCGGTTGGTCTTCGCAGTTTGCAGGATCCTGCACGCACCTGCAAAGCTCTTTGCTTCAATAGACACGAATGACAGCGGTGAGCTAGCTGTAGTCGCGGATGTAACTTTCCGAGCATTCGAGCTGGACGACGATGGAGGCGATATCGCTGGCTTGAGTAGGTCGATCACCTGGTTGCTGACAATGATCCAGCTGCTGATCCCGATGCGCCAGCCCTGACTCGCCATCGACAAGTGCTGGTGCTGCGAACGCACGGAGCTCGGTCGAGAAGAACTGTTGAAAAACTCGTGCAAGAGCCCTCCGAGCTGGCCGTAGAGCTCCAAGACCTCTTTCTCGCTCACTTGCGCTTGGTTCTGCTGATGTGGCTGTATGCTGAAGCTGTCGTTGCTGCCAGTGCTTTTCCCAAAGAGCAGCCGATATTTCTGCGTCGGATGCACGCCCCAGGCGACGATGTTGGTGTTCCAGCCGTCGCACACGTTCCGGAACGCCGGCTGCGTAATCTCGCGATAGAAATCGCCTGCGTGAGACGACGAAGAAGACGCAAAGAGCGTGTGGAAATCCCACTCGGCGCTAGGAACCCCAGTCGCACCACCACTGGTAGAACTTCCATTCGCGCTGCCGACACCACTCGTATTGCTCTGACTTGTCGAAGAGGTCGATATCGTCGACGGATCCCCCAGCGGCTTGTTCACCACGCGCACGCAGTGGCGCTCCGGGGCAACCTCAAACACCGGAGTCGCGCGATTCGCGGCCGTGATAAAGCACGACACGTGCACTTGGCTCAGCACCACCGCCGTCGCTGGATTCGGACTCTTCGCGCTGGAGCTCGCATTTGGAGCATTTGCATTTGCTCTTACAGACGTACTCATTCTCGTTTCGGACGAACTCAACAGCAGTGACTGTTCGTGCAAAAGCAAGCGAATGAGCCAAATAAGATACGACGAGATGACACCACCCTCATGCACATGAGCAGCGTGAAGCACCACAACATACATACCTGCGTAGATGGCGATGAATGGAGCCACCACACACCAGCGCCAGCGCCAGTGCCGCGCACTAGTGGGTTCTGGTACGCTTAACTTAGAGAATATATATTTATAAAATAAAAACGACGTCCCACGAATCATTGACACTAAACTAACTGCTGCTTCTGGTTGGATCGCACGCACACATGATGCTGGCTGCATGGGCGTGCATCTCACCAAATCCTGTTTGAAGGATGAAATGCTGGGCTGGGCTCTTTGGAGTCGGAAGCACCTTTCATTTCTACCTCGTTACTAAATACCATTACAGGAGATTTCATCTCACTAGAGTACACATTTTCACCGTCTCTCACTTTCTCTCTCGTCGCTCGTCTCTCTCTTTTTCTCTTTCTGCGTCCGCGCAGTTGTCGATGCCGCTGTCGCGCCTTCATTCTTGCAGTTCGCAGGTCGCTAATAGCTCGATGGGGTCGTCGAAAGCTGCTTCACACCCGCCCGAACGAGGCAGACCGGATCCATCGATGTCCATGTCCTGGAAGCCGAAATCAGTCGATGCGATCACGTCGTTCGCGCTCTCCTCCATGATGCAATCTTCAGTCGCGTCTGGCTCGTTCACGTCACAGATACCGTCACAAGTCATTGCCACTCTCTCAACGAGCTCGTCGAACAGACCGATCTTCCACCACGAATGCTTGACCTCCAGGAAGTTGAGCACTCTGTACGCCTTCCAGAAATGCGCGTTGTCAAGTTTCCGGATTAGCGCACCATTTACGGACGCACGATACACCTTCTGGATACGCTGTACATCAACCTCGACGTCACGTAAGTCAACACCGTTCGCGACCAAGAATTGCAGCAGCACCAGCAACTCGTGCTCCGATGGACGATAGTGACCGGAGTGGGGATAAATAACCTTAATAATACCATCGACGATCACCATCATGCCTGCAGTCTGGACGCACTCGCCTCCGACGAAACTGGTGTGGTGGATGCGCGGGATCTTCTTCGTCTCCTTCTGGCCGCCATATAATACACCGTCGCGCAGCACGAAGATCCAGCCGTCCTCGCCCGTCTCCACGATCTCTTGCGACGCATCGTGAATAATCACTCCGTCTCGCACCGACAACGCGAACTTCTGTCTTTCTGCCACTGTGTCGCAGTACAACACCGTTTCTCGCTCGAGCTTAGTTCTTGGAACGCCTTCAACTTCGACAGACTCGTCGTCCAGCCACTCCCAGAAGCTTGGCTTCGCTGCTTGACGCTTCCACTCTTTGTAGTACGCCCTCAAATTCGCACCATATCTGTAAAGCAAACAAACAAATAAAAAGCCGCTGTCAGTACGAGCCAATATAATACACAATTAATGAAACATCAGCGCACTCACCGATGCTTTCGGTCGCAGACTTCCAACCAGCTCTTTTTGTCGACGACCGAGATGTTCCCTGCGCTGTAGCCCTTCACCAACTTCGGAGAGTACTTCTTCGCGAGCTTGACGATCTCGTGCATGTTCTGATACGTGGTTCTTCGCTGAGCTCGCATGGTTTCCGCGGTCATTTCACTGGGTTCGCGGCAGGTCTTGGACAAAGCGGGTCTTGGATTATCCGACCCCACAAAGCACTTGGAATTCGCACGCTCGGCAAGCAGTCTTCGTCTTCACTGTATCGCGTAGTCTTTCAGTAGTTTGTGCAAACTACCTACTGAACCGAATTCGCTTGGTGGCTTGCTCACTTGTTGGATGTGCTTGGGGTTTGCTCGCTTGCTTGGGTTGATGACGTGCTCGCTGTTGCTCGCGATGATCGCAAAACGACGTCAATCAGAGAAGCAGAACAAGCACAACGTGGTCGGTTCCAGGTGTGGTGGTGGCAAAATGAAAAGGCAAGACGCGCTTGACAAATTTTCAGCACACACGTAGCTGCTGTGTTTCTTTTCGTGATGCTCTATTTTGTGTGTTCAACCTCACAATACAACAACTCCTTCTTTGCTTCGTGACTTGTGTTGAACACGCCACTTAATGCGGAAGAGGAAGCACGATGCAGTGAGCAAAACGCAAAACGCAAGTGTTGACGAGCAACAACGAACGTGGGCACAGTGGTTGTACCGCGCCGTGTCGCTTCGCTCTGAACCCAACTGCCACTTGCTGTTGGAGCAGGTTCAAAAACGCAAGATGCGTTCGCTCGTCGATGCGGGGAAGCAAATGCGCCTTACGTACTCTTTTCAGTGCACGACCTAAGCCTCTTTGCGTCGAGTCGTCGCAGTATCTCTCTCGTGTGGCAGGTGTTGCACACTTGTGGGAGATTCTCGAACGCACGCTGTTGGTCGCTTCTGATCCCACTTCCTGCTGCTGCTGTTCGCTTCTGCTTCTCTTGAGTCGTGTGTGCAGGAGCGAGAAAATTGGCAAATGACCCAAGAGAAAGCGAGAGCGGGCGAGAAAAAACAAGCCAAAAAAAGGATGCGTCACTCAATCAGCCAATCAGAGGATGGAATGTACGGTTCAACCATTAACCCTAACCGAATCTCAAATCTGAACCGCGGATGAACCGTCCGACAGGTTTGCTTTTTCCCACACAGCTCAATAGATTAGCGAATTTCACATGCAACGAAGGCAAAATGCTTCCAAAAAACGATGCCTGCCGTAATGAGCAAGAATGAACGACCACAGGGGGCAAGAGCAATGCGGAGACAACAACAGCACATGATGGCGACAGCGCGTCTGCTTTCTCAGGGCGGTCGGAAGCCATTCGAACAATGGCCACGACGGGTACGATTGGTGCATAGCGCCTGCTGCTTGACCAAGAGTATGCGACGTGCGGGAGCGAGGGTTGAATGAAGAAGGATTTGGCCGAGGCGAGACACAGCCAGCAGACAGTCAGTTTCTTCTTCTTCTTCGAGAGAGAGAACAGTGAATCTGTGGACGATCGATCAACCCGACGCTTCGTGCCGGCGACGCTTTGTGCGGCAGTCTTCTTTCCTCCATGCGGTGCACTGCTGCGTGCACACGCAGCTTGAATCTGCCGCTGCTTGTATCACTGAGCGCTGTTCACTTTCGACGTGCTCTGTTCCAAGTGCAAATCGTTTGGGAAGCACTTGCACAAAGAATGAGACCACCTGGTACGGCAAGATTCGCGGCACTCACAGGTTTCTGGTGCATTTGTCAGCTCGTGCTGGAAAGGAGATTCGAAACAAAGAACGCGTTCCATAGTACCCGCGAAGGAAAAGAAAAACACCATTTTATCGCAGCTCAGCCGCTCGCGGCTCCATGAAACACACGCTCATCCATAGCGTTCATCATACACAGTGAGAACATCAGCATGGGTCGTCGCGTCATCGCGATGCGAGCGCGACTCGATTGCGCTCAGCACCACAGCAACAGCAACAGCAACAGCAACAACAGGAGCTGCTGCTTTACACGTACCCGTACACACTGTAGTCCTTCGCGAAATTCCTTCGCGTCACCAGCATATTGCCTATGCATGCAATGTATGCGCTGGCTGTCACTATTTACTATTCCCCCCACACTTGTCAAGCCAGCATCAATCATCAGCAAGCGCCTGTCGACCTGAAACGTCCGATGGGTCAGCTCGCCTCCTTGACTTGGCGACTGTATGGTATGCCAGTGAGGCACCGCGAGCTCCAGCCTGAGCAGTTGTGGCGCGAGCCAACTTGGAAACTGTTCGTGGCACCTTTCCCGCCACCGAACGCCGATCTTGAGGAGGAGGAGGCGCTGTTTCCAGTCAGACAGTCCTGTCACTGTCCGCAGTTGCTCCCCTTCTGAATGCGCATCTCCCTTCGTTTTTCGAGGACGTGGCGCAAGTTCAACGGAGAACGCAGGCGATGACGCGCTGTGGACAATCGACGAATCCAATGACGTAGTGGGCGGAGATTGCAGCAGAGTGACTGCAGGACGCGTGGTGAGTCTGCTCGGAGCTCTGTGCCAGTTCATGATCATGATCACGCGCGGTACGCAAGGCTTCGTGTACGTGCGGTGCAGCGTGGCGCTAATAATGGGGAGGGAGCCACGGAGTTGCGGTACGTGGGTGGGTACTGCGCCTGTTGGTCCACCCATGGAGATTACTGCGTGCATGAGAACATCTCGCGTGTATTCAACTGCGAATCTCTGATTGACGTGAGCATCAAGGGAGAATCGAGTTGGTGAGCAGATCTGCATGACGTGCAGCCTCAGAACGGCGGAATGTATGTTGAGCGGCATTGCAGATTCACTCACTTCATTCTATTGATGGAAACAGGTGGATGGTGGCTTCTTTTAGCAGCGTGATGAGCCAAATATAACTCGGCTATATATAGCTGGTTGGTAGCAGATCGTGGATGCCGGTCAGTGAATCAGTGAATGCGCGAGCTTGAACGCGGCGTCCGTGGGAGAGCTCTCGAAGAACAAGCCGGAAGCATGTCCAGGTCAACGCGGCCGCCCGCCACGATATCCTATGAGGAGCCGCTCCCGTGGGAGCTCGCGCAGGGCTCGACCGTCGACCGCACGATCAAGGTCAGTGGTGACGCGCAGAAGATCTACGCGCAGCAGGAGCAGATCCTCCCTGCGCTCCACCACGAGCGCACAATCGATCCTGTCGGCACCGCGCACCTGCACGACGTCGGCCGGCGCGTGCTCATTCTGCGAGAGAACGCAAAGAAACCCGACAAGAAGCAGCAGAAACTGCTCGAGAAGAGCGCACCAAAGCGCGTGATCCCCAGTCGGTTCAAGGAAGAAGGCGAAGACGATGACCTGGGTGACGATGACTGCGATGGTGATGTCGCAGTGGAGAACCCAGCGATCCTCGATGGACGAATTGTGTGTAGCTCTTTATCATGCAGTGACGGTTGACTAGTGTGTCACCACACTACGCTAATGACTCTTCTTTGTATTTGTGTGAATGCATGGGCTAAATGACAGGCAACGATGCTTTTGGATCAAGAATGGGACACGCGTACGTGGAACAAGGCGAAGATCTACGGCGCGGTGGAGACGCTCTACAGCGAGATCGAGCACTCGGACGACGAGAAGCGGCGCGAGCTGGCGACTACGATGCTTATTCGCTTGCTGGAGACTCACGAAGGTGCTCATACTCGTTGTGTTTGCTTCAAACAGCCTTGCAAGTACTCTCACATGACTGACTGACTGCGACTTCCATTACTACGCTTCGTAGACGCGGTGGATTTTGTCGAGACTACCATCCCAGTGCTCATGAACAAAGCGTTTCGGAACCTGTCGAAGCTCACGAACCGAGCCAAGATCTTCCGCGTTGCTAGGCTGCTTGCTGTGCTCTCGGAGTGGTTCACGTCGATTCTGTCGAGCGAAAATGCTGTGAGTACGAATGGCAATCTTCACTCATTGCTTATATGGAAATCCATCGAGCGATCTCGACTAACAATCTCGATCTTCATACGGCAATCGTAGGCTGGGAAAAGCATTTGCTGTCTGTTGCGCGAGACAGAGATCTGCGCACGCATCGTGCAGCACCACTGGCGTGGCGTGATCTTTGAGCGCGGATTGCTCAGAAAGGAGTACGACCCAAGCGTCTGCGCTCGACTGCGCGCGATGCACTTGGTGAAGCATCTCGAGCTGCGCCATCAGTTCAAAGTGCTTCGAGACGCGATGGACGCGAACGGGCTGCCTACTAGCGTGGTCGAGTCCTACGTTACGGTACTGCATCATCTCACCAGCAATAAAGGGTCTCCCACCACCTCTGGAAGAGACATAAGGAGCAGTGACAAAGCGCTTAATGCGAGGATCGCGGACCAGAGGAAAATTGTCGGCTCGGGGGCGCTCGTGATCCTCACATCGCTGATCACGAAGACCCAAAAGCGAGAAATCGTCGAGATGGTGAAATCGATCGTGCTGGAAATCGCACTGGACCAGGGCGAAGACAAGATCGTGGACATTCTCATCTGTAACGCGGTGCACCGAGTCGTGGTCGAAGTCGAGCATTTGATGAACCAGAGAGTCGAGTCGACGAACCCGTCGCTGACGAGCTCCATCAACCTGATCAACGTGCTCTCTGAGGTTGTTCTGGCTGCAAAGCGCAAGTATGCGGGTGCATCGCTAAGCAAAACCAAAGCCCACACGGCTTTCAAGAGCATGGACAAATCGGGACCTGGTGATCCCAGCGGCTCAGAGCACATTTACCTTCTCAAAATGCTGGAGACGAGCGCGAAGAAGCATCTGACCACGCCGTTCGTCGTTCAAATCCTGTTTTGCGCGTTGCAATATGACTCCGCGAATACCGGTCTGTGTATCAAAGCAGTCAACACACTGCGCGTGCTTGCGGGTTCGTTTGGCTTTCCGCAGATCTTGGAGGCGCTGACTCGCAATGGAGGGCGACATCTCGAGAGTGTCACTTCTTTCTTTGGACACCAAGACCCGTCAGTCGTGTCTGCTGCAGTCTTGATGTTTTACGAGCTGACAGATCAACCAGACGCACGCAAAGGGCTCACAACCGCTGGTGCGGTCCAGCTCTTTCTGGGATGGTGCAGCTCCAGTATCGAAAGCACAAAGACTCCAATGTTGCACGTGCTGGGTCTGATTGGGATTGCGTTGCTTGCAAGGCAAACGAACCACGCGACTTCGTCCTCCAAGCTGCTCGCATCGCTGCAGACACTAGCGGATCGTCTGGACGCGCTCTACAGCGTTTTGTTGGACCTTGTATCAGAAACCAGTGCTGATAAGTCAACACGCTACCTGCTGTCCGTGAATGCGCTGCCCAGCTTGCTGCAATTCCTCATCCAAGTGAAGCCCAGTTGCATGGATTCGCCCTTTCAAACCCCAAGGCAGCGTAACATCAGCTGCATCGTGTTGGGGCGGATCTGCAAAGTGCCTCAGGTTGCCCAGTTTTGCTTCTCAGAAGATCTCGTAAATCACTTAGCACTCTCGATTCAGTGCAATCGACTGGACGAGATCGAGCATTTGGTAGCTCGCATAACTTCCCCCCAAGAGCGCTTTATCCACCAAATGGGGGCGAAAGAGGCGTGCAAGGCGCTGAGTCGCCTCAGTCGATGTCCAAGTACGAGTGTCAACGCGAAGCTCAAGCTGTCGATCACGTCCGCGAATGTGCCCGAGTTGCCTCAGGCGTTGATCTGCGACGTGATGTTTCGCCTCCACGCTCTAGAAGATCTGATCGCGAGCATCAAGAGCCCGAGTGGTGGGGCTGAGTTTGTCGAGCTGGAGCTCGACCTCGTGCTCGCTGCGGTCGAGCTCGCGGGCTACTTGCGGCCATTACCGTTTGGCGAGGCTTCACGAACCAAGTTCCTCAAGTCCTACGGCATTTCTTCGCATCCAAACATACAGGGAAGCTACGCGTGCGAGAAGCTGGTGTCGCTTGTGGAGCTCGTCGCACCAGCGATCTTGCACGTTTTACGCGAGAAGAGCGCGTGCTTCCGGCTCGTGAGCACCTGTTGCACGGCACTGAGTCGACTCGCGTGCACGAATGCAGCCTGCAGTCTGCTTCTCACGCAGGGCTGCCTCCAAATCGCGCTCATTCACTTGCCAGAGATTCTATTTGATCAAGGCGCGATTCGACAGCAGCAGCACCAAACAAGTTACGCGCACGACTCTCTTGTTGACGACCACGGTCTGCTCGACGTCCCAGCCTCGCTGTTTACGCTTATAGGTAAGCTCTGCGCTGTCGCAGGGGGACGAACAGCAGTGATGCGAGCGCAGGTGTTGCCTCGACTGTTGAAAAGACTCCAGCTTCGGCACAGGGAGTCTAAGAAAAGTGCCGACGAGGACTGCAAGGGCGAGATCGCTGTCGTGATCCAGCAACTCGCGATGATGAACACGATCGAGGGCAACACGAGCGAGCTCTTCCTGTACTTCCACGTGCTTGAGCTCATGATGCAACTCGCGCAGGAGCAGGACATCCCGTCGATTCTGCATGGCAAAGGCAACCACCAGAAATGGCGGCTCCTCGACCACGCGTTGGGGGCAATCGCAGCGCTGAGTCAAGACGTGCTCGTGTGCGTGCCGAAAATGGCGGAGATGGGGGTCTTGAAGCTCGTGCTGCCGTTCATCTTGCGAGAGCGCAAGGATGAGGCGGCTTCCCGCGCAGAATCACTTCAGTATCATGTAGTCAGTATCATTCGCTCCATGGCAGCGTACCCTTTTGGGAAATACCACGCATTGCTACAGAGTATCGAGGACAAGCACTCAGGAGGACAAACCCCCGCTGGACTGTTGGAAAGAGTCAAGAAAGTAGCGCAGAACTTTGCACTGGAGCTGGAGAATCGGCCGACCTCGTCACTCGATCGGAAAACAGTCGGCGAGCTGGCTCGCGAGACGCTCACTTTCCTTCACGAGTGTAATGAGAGAGCGAGCGCAATCTCAGTCGCTGTATCATCACCGCAACATGGAGCAGGAATGAGTGGATCAAGACAAGCTGCTTCCGGTCGAGTGTCTACCAAACAAGCGCCACAACGCAAACAAAGTGAGGCGTTCCCAGCGCTCCCCGGATCGCCGCACTCACAACACCGTAAAGAGTCCAAGATTTCGTCGAGACTAGGACTGGAAACTCCCAGTTTCGAAGGAAATCGAGAACGATCTCCGCTCGCCCAAGTGCGCTCAACTCCGTCATTGCAGTCACTAAAGCCCGCTTCAATGTCGCCTCAAAAGAAATCAGCCTCACAGGTGCTTCTCGTTACAACTACACCAGCAGTATCTGGGGCGGCACTGAACACCAGCACCACCAGTACTTTCGGTGGTGTCGACTTGATGTCGACGAGACCTACAAAAAATAGGCCTCCTCCGCCTGAGAATGACCTCTCACCAGCTCTATACACGTTTGCTCTACCGAAGGCAAAGAAGAACCGAACCGAGAAGAAGAAGGATGATCTGGTGAGCTTTGGGCTGATGCTCGACCCGCTGTTCCAGTCAAGTACAGTCGTCACTGACGATCACCATTACCAGCAGCACAACCAGAATCACAAGAAGCACAGACGAAAGAGCAGTAACTACGACCACGATGATGATGACGATGAGGCTGAAATGAACCGTCCTGGACATCATGGTCGCGAACAGGAGCACGACCCGAAATCTTCCTTTGTGTATGCGCAAGAGCTCGATCGGTTCGGCCACTGTGTTAACGTGAAGGCGCGTCGAGCCACGTCCGGAGACAAGTACATCTGCTCACTCGGACAAATCTCCATGAATGGCGGCGTACAGCAACAGCCCATTCAACAGTAGCGCAAAATATGAAGCAAGACAAGTGTGCAACAACGACGGGGAAATCGATTTTATCTATTTTCTCTATGAAGAAAACACCCACTAGGTGAACGAGGACCAATCGCGAAGGCTACTGCAATAGCAGTACAGTACTTGGTCCAATCGCACATTATTGGACCTAGACCAGATCGTGCGAGCGCTTCTCCTCGTCCGAGCGGCGCGTGCCATTCGTGCCGTACCTGGGCTTGCCGGCCGAGTCGCGACGGATCAGACGCTGCGACGACCCCGCGAGCGGGTTTGGACTTTGGCGATAGAGCAACTTCCCGCGCTTCTTGCGCATCAAGTGAGTCTTCTGCAGAGTTGGCGACGTGTACATAGGCGACTTCTCGAACGACTGCTTGTCGACCTTGCGCTCTTCCTTCTCCGAGTGGTACACGAGCAGCCCCATGACAAGCACAAAGAGCGCGAAGCCGTCATAGATCGTGAAGCTCTGACCGGCCGCCTTGCCCGTGAGCACAGGGATCATGTACAACAAGTCGGTCAATGGGAGACCGACCGCGGACGACACGACGAAGAGCACACTGCTGCCTTCCTTGAAGATGTAGAGCATGAGCTGGTTGTAGATCATGTTGAAAATGATGAATACCAGGAACGTCTGCAGCACGCCCGAGTCGCACGGTACGATCGAGCCATTGAGCTCCACGGCTTCGCCCATGAAGCAATGGTGCGCCTTGCTCAGGTACGGGAAGAATTCGCTCCAGGGCACTGGCGGGTCGCTGAATGCGGGGATGCGGATGGTCCAGATCGACGCGATGCCGAAGAAAAGCTGGTAGAAGCTGATCCAGGCGTTCGCGTACCAGATGTCCAGGTCTGTGTCCTTGAGACCCATCTCCTTGTACACATTAGAGGCCGCCGCAGGCAGCAGCGACACGATGTAGAGCGTGATCCAGCCGACGGTCGGATCCGGCATGTTCGCCGACTCCTGTCCGCTCAGGACCGGGATCATGTTCACCAGCCCGCCGTAGAGCACGAGGATCGAACCGAGGATGTGGCCGCGTTTGAAGCGCGTCTGCAGGAAAATGTACGCCAGCACCATGTTGAACGGCAGGTTGAGCTGGCTTAGCACGTTCGCGAGGTTGCCGCTGAAGTTGTTTTGAATGAAGCGCAGATGACAGAGACGTAAATGTGTTAGTGTGCAGCACAAATACGTTTAAAAAACACAGTAAATGAACAGCGATGGAACGTGCCCAATGTGCGGCGTTGGGAATGCGCCGAGCAGGTTGTAGAGCGCGTCAAAAAGCGCCATGATCGCGTACTTGTAGTGCGGGAAGCGGCGCATCTCGTCCGTGATGTCGTCTGCAACACATGGTACAAGCAGTTCATAAAGATATCAGTTCTGGTGGTCTGTAGACGAATTAATGAATGAATGATATGGTATCAACAACAGGGGTGAAGTGAATGACGTACCAGTGAAGTACATCTTGTACCTGCCAATGCAAACCAATGAATACAAAGAGGAAGAGGACAACACACGAGCAGTCAGTAAATGCGAGCACACTATGGGCTCAAACGTAAAGAACACTTACCACACAACTGGCCACGACGTGACCAGGAACGCGATCGGGAGGATCACATTCGAGAAGTACCAGAGGAAGACCGTGTAGTCATACGTAATGCGCCTGCGTTTTCACAGACAAGGAGAAAGAACGCACACAGGTCAGGTCGTCCGTTAGTTCGTCCGCTGCTGTCATCACAATCCACCACACAACATGTCCATCAGCAGCAAGCAGTACATACGTGTAGAGCACGCGGTCGACGCATCGCGCAGCGATCAAGAGCACGAGTGCGATGGCAAGCTTGGACTCCCAGAGCAGTCGTTTGACGTTCATAGCGTCCGTCAGGCAGCTGCTGCTGGTGGCGTTGGCGTTGGCGTCGGTGCTGCTGGCGGTTGCTTTTCCGGAATGAAGACCCAAGGCGGCAGCTGTTGTTGCTACTGTACGAATCAGCCAGCAACAGGCAAGAAGAGAGAGGGGAAAGGGGGACGACGACGAGCCAATGAGCCAATGAGCCAATGAGCCAATGGGGAACAGCTCCGTCGTCTACGCACGGCTCGTTTTCGCGCGAAAGGCTCGCAACTTCTTCTGGCGCGATGGTGTGATTGGCTCGAAATGACGTTGACGTGCCTGAATAAGAGTAAAGCTTGCTTGCGTTAGAAATAGAAACGAGTGACAACAGCAGTTTTAGACATAGAAATTCAAAATCAGTTTCTATACTGCAGTGCAGTTAGAAATAGAAAATAGATAGAAGATACGAAGCAAAGCATCATTTCTAATTCAAAGACCATCATTCTGATCTGGTTGCCTTGAACTTCAACAGAATACAGGTACAGGCAAACCCCCCAAATTGAGACACCACTAAAATGACATACCCTTCCAAAACCGATTTATTTATTTTTGACCAGCTTCTCATGTAGGTTGGAGGGACACCAACCACCAATCAGTCCGAACGCCCGCAGCCATACAGTCTTTGATCTGCTTTTCAATGAATTAGCGCACACACAATAGAGCTGACAGCGAG
>JALBZD010000672.1:0-19023 GCA_038050675.1 Globisporangium cylindrosporum | reverse complement strand
CGCCGCGCATTGCGTGTGCGCTGGGCAAGCGGGTAGACATGAAGGGTAGTAAGTACTACAGCGGTGACAATGGCAACAACGGCAATGATGGTGGCAAGCCCGTGGCTCCACTGACCCCATACCCAAAAATCGCCAAGCCGTACAGCGCCAGCCACGTCCGTATCTCGATCCACGAAGATTAGGTCCACGTGTGCTACTGTGTCTATCCTCCATCTGTCGCTGCATTGCGTCAACTTTGCTGACGTCTCTATCACTTCATTGTTTCAGAGAATTACGCTTGTACTTCATCTGATTCAGTGACTTGGCGATAATCCTTTTAATTGGACACCCATTTTCATTTGCTTAGTTGGTTTGTTGGTTGGCATTCTCAACACCCTTGCATTCATCGTATGGGACGAAGCGCATGCTTGCTGCTCACACTACCATCAAGTATAGCGTCCCGAATCGACCCTGGCACTAAGTGGCCAGTCAACCAGTGAATAGCCTCAGCTGGAAAGATCTCTATGAAAAATCCGCGCCATTTCCTAGAGATCTCCCACCAGAAGAGCTCTGCCTCTGACGATCCGCGCACGGGGAAATACATGTGTTCGTTCATTTCCCAACCTGCCGCCTTCGGTCAAAGCCTCCAATTCGCCAAGTAGCTGCAGCTGCAAAAGTCAAGTATGAAGGCCAACCACGGATCCATTGTAAGTTTAGTCGTGTTGCTAATAGTACCTACCATAGTCTACCAAGTTGCTTATAATACACAACAGGAGGAGGACCACCATCGACACTACAAGCAGCAGCCAGTGCTCGTCTTCATCTTCGATCCCGAGTTTGCCGTAGGTATCCAGGGCGCGGTCCAAGTTAAGTACGATTCCCCCCTCGAGCACACGCGCGATGCTGAAGGTGGGCTCATCCACGTCAAGTGGGGGGACAGCGACTTGACGTCCGCGTCGTTTGGGCAAAGACGGTGACGGGCAACCGCTACGATCCGCTGCGCACCTGCGGCAAGAACTCGCATCTCACCGACACGTCCGAGTGCAATCAGCGCAAGATCGCGTGCTACGCGTGTACCCCGGCGAGGCACTTGGCGGACCCTCTGGTATGTGAGAAAGGAGACTTGTCGAACAAGTTTGGTCCGCTCAGAGTCAACACAGCGAATAAGAAGCAGGCGGTAAGAACCTGGGTGGACCACCACTTCCCAAGCCAGCGATGGCTGAGTTCTCCCTCCAACAGTAGAGCATCACCCTGCCTGCACGCGGTTTGTGGGACCGCGATGCTGCCACCGCGTGGCGTGGCGTGCGTACTGGGCGAGAGTGTCAAAGGAGCGCGCCGAGAATAGCTTGGGTCTCTCGGAATACTACGGTGAAGCGAGTATTTGTTTGGTCATAGCTATCTGTGGATGCTGCCAGGTGTGTGGTTGATATTTCAGGCACGCTGTTGAGGAGAACGCGACGATACAAACAACGCCATCCTCGCTCCATTGTCTCTCCACTGGTGCTTCCTGTCCAATCGCAACCCAGCAGGTCTGAAAAAAATCGCGTGCGGCTGGAACCAACGTTCCTTCCCCAAAAAGCAGAATTGACCTCTCAGAGCACGAAACATTTCCCATCAGAACATAAGGTTTAACAACGATGCATAAATAAATAAAGGTTGTACAGAACTCATTGGGAACAACAAATGATCAAACAATCACAAGTACGAGTGCTACTATTTTCAGGCAACGATTGAAACAAAACATGGGTAAACAAACAAAGCAGGTACAATAGTATTTGATTTGTCGAATCAAACGAGCCTCGCGGTTGTCGAATAATAATTGCCGGGCATTTGACAGCATTTCCAGCTGCTGCTCGAAATTCACAGATGTATGACAAGATGAATGTTCTCGCGGCTGTGAAAAAGAAACAATTTTGTCCAGAACCATAATACTTGATCGCTTTGGACAGGGTATACGAGGACTGGAAGTCGAGGTATTCCTCCTTTGGACCACTCATTAAGGGAACTTCCAGCGGGGGTTTCTCTTTTGCGAAACTTCCTCACGCACTGCTTCACTGGAGGGGTTTCAATAAAAAATAAGTCACCCACCACCTCCACGCACGCCCACACAAAGTGTCCTCCACTGATCTCATCCGAAGAATGAAAGTCTCCACCCGATCAAACCAAACGGTCACCTCATTTGGAGGTGGCGCGGCTTCTGGTTCTTTCGAGATATCTTCGTAGTTTTGGTGGAACGACCCAACCATTCAACCAATTCACTCGCTCGCTCATTCTCGATGATAAAAAGCTGAAACCCCTCCAGTAGTGGTGTTTCATTTTTTGTGCAGTTATTTTTCTCTCGCGAGAATGCCCAAGTGTAACACATCCCCAGCTCCCTGTCCCTCGGCTCGACCTGGTTGCTTGCTCGCTTGCCTAAGCTGCGCTGTGCCGCACCACGCCGCGCCATTCAGGTCTCACTCTTCAGCTCTCCGCCTTCTCCTCACCCAGAGCAGAACCAGCCATCACCCCGCCCTTAGCACCCTCCCACCACCACCGACCATCGAAAGATGCGCGCCTTCTTCCCAGCTACCACCGGCGCTGCGGTGCTTCTCGCTCTCGCCAGCATGTCCGGCGCTGATGCGGATACGTCGTACACGTACACGTTCGACTCAACCACGGCGCAGGTGTCGCCGGGACCATCAAGGTCAAGTACGCCGACTCAACAACCACGAGCGCGGCGATCACAGCGGACCTGGATTTCACCAATGTCAAGCTCAGCGATCTCACGAACGCAGATGCCAAGTGTACAGCCTTGCCGACTGATTACGCGTACAATATCCACGTTTCGTGGCCCACCAATGCCACCGCGGCGTCGGTTGCCTACGCGCAGTGCGCGAATAGCGAAGTGGGTGGCCACCTCGACCCGCTCAACGCCTGTAGTACCGAGTCCGAGAACGCCGCAACCGCCAACTGTACTGGAAAGACGTACACGTGCACCCCCGCCGCGTACACAACGGCCGCGACTGCTTGTGAAAAGGGCGACTTGTCTGGCAAGAATGGCAACCTCAAGGTTGATACAACGTCCAAGAAGGTGACTGTGAACTAGACCGACACCAGCTTTCCGGTGGTCTCGGATTTCAAGCAGACCTGGAACATCGTCCTGCGCGCTGTGTGGCATTGACACGCCGTCTGTGGCGCGCGCGGTGGACAAGCTCGACGCGACGGCGACGACAACGAACTCGACTGGCACCACCAATTCGACTGGCGCCACCAATTCGACTGGCACTACCAACTCAACGACGAACTCGACGACGACTCCGGCGCCGACTACCAGCGCTGCGGGCCACTCGGGCGTGCTCAACGGCGTGGTCGTGGCCACGGGTCTGCTTGTACTGCTCGCCACCTTGCTCTAGCTGCATACCCCAGCTCCGCAATGGCCCCTTTCTCACATGGCATATCTGGCCACCAAGGTAGGCGGTGAAGAGTTACTTGGGCGGAACAGACAGCGGCATAAGGAAGGCAATGGCGAGAGAAGATAGGGAGAGAGTGCTTTATTATATATAAGGCTGAAAGAAACGCACAATACACACGAATAATTTGAAAAACCAGCTCACCGAGTTGCACTTTCATCGGAGTTCGTTCTTACTCCAAAAGACTTCAAACGCACAGCGTCCACTCATTTTCCCAGAGCGCCCTTTCGATCTTTGTTTTGTCTTCATGAAAATGGCTGTATTCGTACGTATTTGAGAAGGATGGCTTCTGAACACTCAAACTTATTCGAGAATGGCTACATTTTGACACCTGAAAAGAAGAAAAGAAGATCCATAAAAGTTCTACCAAGTACTAGTATAAAAGATCGCTGAGTCCAATGTCATGCGAGCCATTTAAAATGATTAAAATGGACCGCAGTGGTCTATTGCAGATGTACATTGTTTTCGTTGTTGTCTGCACTATCCGCTACTTTTAACTGGACAACTCATCACGATGGTCTTCAGCATGACAAATCGCCAGTGAAAAAGAAGCCTCCCTTCGATATCGCAAGCCCTTCTCAGAACACTATTCGTTGTAAACCTCGAAGTATCTGCCATTGTTAATCGTTGTAAGCGAAGAGGCATCTTGGTACACCACGTTTGAAACGACCACCAAGTCGTTTGGTTTTGGTTTTGGTTGTTCTCACTCCTAATAAAGCTAAAACTTCTTCGCAGGTGTTTCATAGCTTCAATCGAGCACGCGTACCTAATGGCGCCTTCTCGAGAAGGTCCCGCGTGGCAGGACTTCACGCCCCTTTCAGCCCTCGCAACCTCATTGCGCCTTCTTCTCGCCAGAGATCAGACAAAGACTAGCGTTGCTCCCATATCCCCAGTTGCCACCGAGCATCAAGATGCGCGCTTTCTTCCCAACTGCCACCGCGCTCCTCGCGTTCGTCAGCATCTCCAGCGTCACTGCACAGACGTACACGTACTCGTACGCCTCGGCCACAGCCGCGGGTGTCAACGGGGCCATCATGGTCAAGTACGCCGACTCGGCGGACTCCACCACGGACGCGACGATCACCGCGGACTTGGACTTCAGTAGCGTCAAGCTCGATGAGCTCACGGCCGCGCAGGCTTCGTGCACAGTCTTGCCAACCGAGTACACGTGGCACATCCACGTCAAGTGGCCCACAGACGCCCCGACATCGGCTGCATACGCGGCCGGGTGCTCGAAAGACGTGGCGGGCAATCACTACGACCCGCTCTTGGCGTGCGGCACCAACTCCGAGTACTTTGGCATGACCAACTGTACGTCCAAGACTGGCACGTACACGTGCAACCCGGATGCGTACAAGGCGGATGCGAAAGCGTGCGAGAAAGGCGACCGGTAAGTTCGGGAAGCTCACGGTCGATAAGACGACCAATAAGGCGACTGGCTCCTGGACCGACCTAAACTACCCGCTGCGCTCGGAGAACACGGCGCAGTGGAACATCGTTCTGCACGCTGTGTGCGGTACCGATACGTCGCGTGTCGCCTGCGCGGTAGGCAAGTATGCTGCGGCAGCGGACACTAACACCAACTCGACTGGCACCACCAATTCGACTGGCACCACCAACTCGACTAGTACCACCAACTCAACGACGAACTCGACGACGACTCCGGCGCCGACTACCAGCGCTGCGGGCCACTCGGGCGTGCTCAACGGCGTGGTCGTGGCCACGGGTCTGCTTGTGCTACTCGCCACCTTGCTCTAGGAGCAAATATAAATCCGAGAGAGCTCACCTACCCATTCAGTACTCAGTTCACTGTTCGCGATCGCAAGTTACACGTGAGTTCGTTAAACAAGTTCATTCCACGAAGGCCGACGAGTGTGCATTTCCTCGTGATAGCATGGCTACATACTGACACATATCGAACGACATGAGTCTGAGCTGAGAGCGCTGTCACATTCCAAACTTTTACATCATAAACACCGCATCACCAGATCGCAAAGTGCTTCTCCACGACGCCGAACGCATCCACCACGTCAACATGGACTTCATCGCCATTCTCTGTCGTGAATCGAATTTGCCCATTGAACGTTCCATAAGGCTGGATGAACTCGCTCTCCATGAGTAGAAGCTTCGTATGGTCTTCGCGGCTGCCTCGCGGGATGAACATCAGGTTCACCAGCTCATGGTTCCTAAACACACGCAGTCGATGAAAAGACGCAAACACTTCCAGTCAGATGACACGCAGAGACTGTCCGACTAAAAACGACAGTTCAAGCACATACAAGCCGTCCACAGACTGGATGCGCCATTCTTCTCGCACGGGGTCCTCTGGAACCGTAAACACCACGCCACGGAGCACAATCACGCGTCCGTTGATCCAGATCGCGTTTTCCTGCGACTCGCCGTCAATATCGTACACATCTTTGCTCAAATTGATCCCTACCGATGCCATTTCCACTGAAACCTCAAAAATGTCATCACCGCTAGCAGTAGTAGAGAGTTTCTTCTTGCTCTTGTGTGTTGTCTGAACGCGAGCGCGGAAGCTGGAAGACGCCCAGTTCCACCGTGTACACCGCAGCGCGAGGCTTCGCGTCCAGTCAATTGCACCGAGCGCTGTTACCTCTTGGCCCTGGTTGCTGTCATTTTGTAGCTCACCTTCTTGAAGCTCCACTGACACGTTACCAAATGTGAACGAGCCTTGCACAGGACTACCCGCAGCCTTGTGAACGTACGCTGGACGCATGGAGTCGTTGCCCAGTGGGAACAAGAGCGCGAGCGCCTCCTCTCGCTTCATGAGCAGATCGGCAGTGAATAGTCGAGACTCTCCAGTTGCCGCCGCGATCTGCAAAGGACATCGCACAGTCAGCGTCAGTGATACTCAATTTCACCTCATTAACAATTCAAAGCTTTGTGACCAAACTGAACATCATGAGCGTACCGTCGTAGTGGTGGCCTGGATTCTCCACTCGTCAGTTGCGCGTTCGTAGCAAAATGAGATTGACTCAGAAGAGAACGGCGTCTGCGATGTCGAGCACGTCTAAATGTCATGATAGATAATGAGCAGAGTTCAGATATCCTGCTATTAGCCTAGCCTTCCAAGTCAAGGTAGAATCTAGAAGAACGTACCTTGTCATCGATCGACGAGGTCGCAAACGACAGTCCCAGACTCCCAGGAAGCCGAACTGAAAGCACCAACGTCTCGAAAGTTAGTAGATATCCTACCGTTTGCAACTATCAAAAGCGTGCATGTAGGTCTTCACCTGAATACTCGAACTTGTCTGCGACTGGCGTGGTTTTGTCCACAACATACAAGAACGCGTCGTTCGCGTACCCCAGCTAGCAGAACACCGAGAAGGTATGCCACACAACCGTACCGTTAAGAACAAGCAATCTCTATCCAGGACCATGCTTCGCTACTGTAAATAAAGCATCGTCTCATCCACCTTGACGATCGCCATGCCGACGAAGTAGTCCTTCGTGTTGAATGAGCTGTAGTGCCACATCTTGGTCTGGAACGTGTTGGCTTTCCACGAGGCAGCCCTGCCGCCCTGGGAGTCGGTGTGGAACGTCACATTCTCCACCGGCGCTTTCCATCTTCCAAATGGGTAGTAAGGCTCGTCTACTGGCGACTCGTCGACTGCATTACCGCCAAACACGCGGTCGTGAAGCGGCGAGCTCTCCAGAAGCTGCGCTGGAAAGAGCCTCGCGTGCGTCGGCGGAGGGCTCAGGTCCTGCTGCGAAGGCGACAAGTATCCCATGAGCGCCGCGAGACCGGCGGCCAGCGCGATGGCCACTGAGCGCGCGTTCAACGTCAGCTGGTAACGTGATTGCATTTCAGTTCCAATAGTGTGGTGATGCCGCGTTTCTTCTCGTTCGGTGCTTGATGAGGAATCGCGAATGTGGACGGACGTGAGGAGCTCCTCGTATGACGAAGATGTACTTTCCCATGTTTGACAGGCATCAGATACAGTGCGCGGTACCCACACGGTGCCCCATATTGAACACTCTGGAACGCAATGTGGGTCCAGCATCCACTTCAAGTCCAGGGTACGAAGCGGTTATGAACTGCAGATCGTAACCATCTGGGTTACGCTTCGTGCGGCGTAAAACCTCGGGCAAATCCACGTTTCATTGAGGTTATTTCTCGTTGACATCATCATCATATTTGCTTTGAAGCAAGAAGAACAAGCAGGACGACACCATGGTGCGTTCACGAGCTGCGGCGATGGCAGTGGTGCGCTAGCTAATCCGATATGCTTACATATATATGTGTATATGTCGATCTGTCGCTAGGCCAACACGCTCGCTCCGTACCTGACGGCGATCCGCCACTCGCTCGACGCCGCGCTCTGTCTGCGCAACTTCCCGTCGCAGGTCGTCGAGCGCCACAACAAGCCCGAGGTGGAGCTGCGGTGCGTCTTCCGTGCTTTAATTTGCGGAGGCGTACCGTCCACTTTAGTATGCTCATATATGTGGGGGGAGGGCTCATGCTGGTATATACTGTATCCGTTGCGTCTTGCTGTATGTGGACCGATAGACTGAGCAAGGAGCTGCTGCTGAACCCGATCCTGATCAGCCGCAATGAGAACGAGAAATGCCTGATCGAGCCGTCGGTGAACTCGACGCGCGTGAGCATCTGTATCAAGAAGGCGGACGAGATCGAGACGATTCTCTGCCACAAATTCAATCGCTTCCTCATGCTACGCGCCGAGCAGTTTATCATCATGCGCCGCGTCGCCGTTGAGGTGCGCTTTCATCTTGCCTTTAGTAGTGCGAAAATGGGAATGTGAAGGCAGGTGCGCTGACGTTTTTGGTACATGGAATATTGTGAAATGCATGCAGGGCTACGACATGAGCTTTTTGATCGTGCACACGCACTTGGAGAACATGTACAAGCACAAGCTCATCGACTTTATCATCACATTCATGGAGGACATCGACAAGGAAATCAGCGAAATGAAGATCTCGCTCAACGCGCGCGGCCGCATCGTCGCGTCCGAGTTCATGAAGCAGTTCACGTAGACAGCATGACGCATGCCCCCTCTACTAGCACCAGCACGGACCTCATTCTAACCAAACAAACACACAGTGAGCAAGCAAGCAAACTCAACTCGGCCGTACATTCGTCCACTACGAAGAGCGACGCCATTACGATAAATGCACAATCAACACCGAGTCACTTGTATTTTGCGATTGTGTGTGTGTCTGTGAACATGCTGACATTTTCATTGTATCTTGCTGCATGCGATCCATGCTCATACATAAATCTAATGATACATATTATTTGTCTAATTTATCGTGCGAATACCAAACAGTCCTAGCCTAGCGATAAGCTCCTTTCAGGGTAGCAGTGGTGTGATCTACATGATGCTACAGTTGCTGTCCTGTCGCTCAGGCTCGTCGCCGCAGGGCTGGAGCTTGCCGATGAAGCACTTATCAAGCATCTTGCGCGCGTTCTTAGTGTGGAACTTCATGTCCTGCGTGCAGTCCGGACCGCCGGCCTTGCGCAGAATCGAGCGCGAGCCGCCCGGGTGCACGTCCAAGATGCCCGTGACGTCAAACACTTCGTTGTTCGCGACGAGCCAGCACGACTCCTTTGTCTTGTGCAGCTTGACTTCACAGAGGCAGAGCTTGGGCACGCTTGAGCAGCGCAGGTCGCTGTCGGCTTCGCTCACGTCCGTGTCGGTCAATGGAGACACCGGCTCGCGCGCAACGACCTTGGTGTTTTCGAGAATGACGCTCTTGCCGCGACGTGGCGTCGCTGCGCTGGTGTTACTATTGCTGTTGGAATTGCCGATGCTGTCCTTGCGAGAGCGGCGGCGCCCAGGCGTCAATGGTGTGCTCTTCGGGTCGTTCGCGAAAATGAGCTCTTCGACTTGATTCTGCGCATGGTCCATCGGGCGGCACGCGTCGCGCGCACAATCGGTTACGCTGTTCTGGCGCGGTCGGTGCTGCTGCTGGTCAACGTCATGCGCTTCCTCATAGTCGACGACGATGCTCTTTGGCGGCTGGTCAAATAGCGCATTCACGATGTTGCCGCTCGCGAGCTCTTCGAGGTCCAGCGCGCCCATTGTGTGTCCGATCGCTTCAAAGTCACCACAATCGTCGTCACCGCCGTCGTCGCCGTAGTCGAGTGTGACAGCGGGATTCTTCATGCTGCTCAGGTTCGTGCGCTGCTTGCTCGAGCGCTTGGCGCGCATGCCGGGGAGGATCACGCCGCCGTCCTCGTATTGGTTCATGCATTTCGGGTAGCACTGGCCCATACTGTCTTCGTTATCGTCGTCGAAGTCGTATTCGATCCGGTCGCTCGCGTCCTCAAAATCTTGTGCGCGAGCTGTTTTGTCTCGCTGATCGTCCTCGCTCTCGTTCACAAGCGCCAGTGCAAGCGCGCCACCCGCAGCAAACGCCTCTGCCTCCTTGCCTGAGTTGTTGCTATCAGCAAAGATCGCGCAGTTCTCTCGGTGTTCTCGTCGCAGCTGCGTATCGAGTTCCGCTGTGGGCATCCCCGCAGCCGCCGCGCTCGTGTTCGTAGCCAACAACGGCGCCAGATTCACGCGCGGGAGCGACAGAAGGGTCGCGGAATGTGGGGATGATGGGGAACTCCCCGCCTTGATGACAATCCCGCCCTGCGGCGGGTCCCGGTTACTAACAATAGAGGCGGTCGTCTCTCCCGCCGCGGCTCTTTGCGGCGGTGGCGCTACTGTTGTAGTTGTGGTAACAGTAGCAGCGCTCATGGTCGTGCTAATGGTGCGCTGCTTGACGCACATGGTGACAGGCAGATAAGAGCGTCAGGAGCAGCAGCAACAGATGGGAGTCAGTCAGATGCGAAGTGCTCTCGACAGCGCGCAACCAGATGTGAGAGACGGCGCCAACGAACTGATGGGCGAAGTGGGCGTGCAGTCGTCCCGCAGTTTGTTGCTGCCTGACCGAAGTGTCCGACGGCACACGCCTGACTGCGTCATGGGTGGGAGGAGCGAGCAGCTCGGTTCGAATCGCTGGCCCATCGGAAAATTCTGTGGCGACGTGGGTAATTTACTGGGGCTGTCTCCTCGCTCGGCGGAGTTTGGAGGCAGATTCGACAGTTGGTATCAAAAACTGGCAAGATTTTCTATTGTAGTTTTCGAATGGAACATGCGCTAAGTTTCATGGTTTGGAACTGGTTTAGGATGAATATGCAGGAAATTATGTGCGAAAAGCCTTGACATCGTGGTGGTTATGTAAACCTGTTAGGAAAAAGCTGTGAAATTTAGGCTGGAGGGAATAGCAGCCAATCAGCAGCAGCGAATAAATTACGCGACTGCAGATTACGAAAGCGTGCCTCCTCGCAGACGGGGCTCGCTTGCGTTTCTCCTGTCATTATTGTTTTTAGAAGGGGAACTAAAAGCACATTGCTACCAAGACTCTCCAGGTTTTCTGCTGAGAAAATGAAAATACTATCTTTCACAGGTCCAACTGGGCTTTTACTTTCCGTTTTGGTGATGCGGCTCGTTTGCTGATTGTCGACGGCAGCCCGTCACTATCCGGCGTGCTCACCTCAACATGTATACTTTGTCGCAGAGCCACGCAAAGCATACCATCGCGCTATCACCATTCATCCGCATATACGCATTTAGTATACATAGTATACGGTTGACAGTTACAAAAACGCGTGCCTTGCGCCTATGAAACTCTTATCAGATAGCTTGTGAAGGCAGTCTCGAATCATTCGAATTGACATGCTGCAATCAATCACCTGGGGTTTCAAAAGATGTTTCACTTCAACTCGCGCATTGGGCTGTGAATGGATATCGGCACGTGGCAAATGGATATTTGTCCATACTGTAGAAACTCATTCAGCAGCATTCATCACCAAGGATCTTGAGAAGGCTCAAGCGGCGCCTGTGTATGTGTGGGTTGAGGTTCGCGAACCACCACCACCAGCAGAAAGGAGAGACGAAGAATGAGCGGCTTGGACCATGCAGTCTTCAAGCGCTTCTCGCGGCAGCAGCTCATCGTACGGCGCCGCAGCATCGGCTTCCAGACGCTCACGTACGCGGGCACGACGCAGCCGTCGCGCTGCAAGCACTGCGGGCGCCACTTCAATGCGATCTGGAAGGAGTATCTCTGCCACGTGTGCGGGCTCTGGGTCTGCCACACGTGCTCGAGCGTCATCGAGCGCGAGCGCGAGATGTACGTGATCCACTTCATCCGCACGTGCGTCGAGTGTCTGAGGATCGTGAACAAGTGGTCGGACCCGGAGCTGCTCACGGAGTTTGCGGTCTCGCCCTGGGTCGTCGAGAGCTCCAAGTGCCAGCTCGCGCTGCATCTCGCCGACACGCTGCGCACCAAGCCTGAACAACGCCTCGTGGTGCTGGGTATGCTCAAGTATTTCGGACACACGGCGGTCGATATGGACAATGCCATGCTGGCAGAGCTCACGGAAGACGACTGGGTCGCCACGAACATAGAGGAGGAGGTCTGTAGTCTAAAAAATCAACACTCACAAACGGACTCGTTCGAGGTGAAGACTGGCAAGCGCGAGTATGCACAGTTTCTGGTGCAGCAGTGCTTCGAGGTCGCTGTGCCCAAGCTGCCGATTCAAGAATGTTTGTTTGCCGAGTCGGATGGCTCTCGCCTTTATCCGATCTACTTTGACGACGAGACCGAAGCGCCGACCGCGCCTGCGATGGAAAATGAAGCCGACTACGAAGAGTGCATCCAGAACTATGACCTGCTCGGTCGCAACCTGAACACGGACGACATGCGGCTCATTTGCGAGCTCGCGTCGAAAGAACTGGACGCAGGTAAGGCTTTCATTTCGATCGTCAAGGGCAAGCAGCAGCACTCGGTCGCAGTACAACCTGGGTTGGAGTGCGGCGTGCTCGAGCGCTCGCAGACGTTCTGCGCGTTCGCACTGACGTCGCCCCGCCCGTTCCTCGTGCGCGACGCGACGCTGGACATCCGCTTCCGGAATTTTGAGGTCGTGCGCGGCAGTATGCACACGCAATTCTACCTTGGCTTCCCGATCGTGTCGGCGAAGGGGATGGTGATCGCGTCGCTTTGCATTATCGATACCAAGCCGCGAAAGCACATCACGACGATGCAGTACTCGATCATCAAAAAGCTCGCAGAGATGATCTCGGCGATCTGGACCGAGAAGTTCCACCAAGCTTAGCATACTGGGCACAAAAAGGCAAAGCTAACACATGGTACAGTAAAATAGTAAATAGTTTATAACTTATGCAACCTCGTCCTGGTTTGGCTGTGCAATAGCTTCTGGTGGCTGTGATTCAGCCGCGACAGCGACCTTCTCAATAGCAGCAGCAGTATCATCGGCTGGGAAGCCGTTGGCTCCTAAACACTCGCGGAAGCGAAAACCTGTCTCGCAATGATCGAGTTTTTTTCGGTCGCAGTGCACCTTGTCGCAGCACTCCTCGCAGAAATACTTTGATCCGCAGTCGAGACAGAGCACCTGCGCTTCGCGCTCGGCACTCTTTGCCTCACACTCGCTGCAGAAGCGCATTGTCGGCTCTTTATGCGCATCACGATTGATCTTGAGCCGCTGAGGCAGGTACTTTGCCAAGATCTCGTCCTTGCGCTTCATCTTTTCCAAGAGCTGCTGCTGCTGCTTGACGGTCTCGAGCGGGTTCCTCCATGTGCTGTGGTTTGTCTTCTCGTTCCAGTAGTAGAGCGTGTACGGCGGTTCTTGAAGATAGCACTGCTTCCAGTCACCTAGCGCTTGTTCCAGAGCCAGCGTGGCTTCATCTTTTGGCTCGGCGAACAGCGTCGAGAGCAGCGCTGATGGGTCGCGGATGCCCAGCAGCGAGCACGCACTGCGCACGAGATCCTCGCGGTGCTCGACAAAGTGCATCTGCTTGTAGAGCCACGTGCTCGTCGCGTCGCCGACTTCGTACCACACTTCATGGTGATCGGCGAGCGTCGTGGCACAGTAGCTCAACACGAGCACGGTCGTCCAGACGAGGTTGGTCAGGTCGTCCTTGCACGTCGTGAGCAGCAGGCGCGGGTACACGACGCCAAGGCACTTAGCGAGCGCCTTGGACGGCCGCCAGTACTCGTTGAAGCGTACGCTCTTGCAGAGGAAGCTGAGCACGCTCTGCTCGCTCAGTGGCGTGTCGTCCTCTGATGCATTTGCCGCTGAGGCCGCAGCACCGCGTTGTCTGGGCATGTTCTCACCAACATGGAAATCCTCAGCCAGCAAACGCTGCTGTAAACCCCCTCCATTATTAGATATGCAGTTAAGCAGAAATGTACAATTGCGTCTGAAACTGTACGCATGGTCTGTCGTTTTTTTGGCGGCAAAACTTTTTTGCTTTGGATGTGCCTGCGTGCATCAACACACTCGAAAGTAACAAACAATGCGCAGGTCGACGCGAGCAAGAAAGCGCGAACATGAGGGTCCAAACGACGATGAAGTTGCTGCCGAGGATCCATGTGCACCACCAGCCAAAGCAGCAGCGATCAAGAGGATGAAGCGCGCTGTAGAGGACACGCGTGCGTCACCGTCGCCCTCCTCCTCTCCAGATGACTTTGACGATGCTCATCGTGATGAAGATCACGGTCACGATGGTGCATCCAGAGGCCCCAGTGGCACACCGGAATGGGTGTTTTCGATCTTCTCGGAGCAAAAGCGCGCGCAATGGGACGAATTCTTGCGCACAAAGTGTCTTGCGCGCGTCGGCGCCGACTTTTATGACCTCTTTGAGCTCGCGATCGCAATTTCGGAAGACGAACCGCTAGGTACGGAGTGGAACAAGATGAGATTCCTCTGTAGTTTATACTAGGATTCCGCGTGGATCTCACTGTCATCGTTTATGTCGCTTGCTTAATGTGCAGATGCGTTTATCGATACGCTTGGGATCAAGCTGTGTGGACCTTTTGATCTGCTCGCGCTTGCTGTCTGTGAAAAGAAGCAAGACGTGTCGCTCGACAAACCGCTTTTCCTGCACGGCCGATTCTTTCTCGACCCACCAGAGGTGACGACAGTCCTCAAAGATGCTTCGAACGGAGTCAATGGTGCACACTGGGGATATTTTAGGTATGAATGTATGCATATGATTCCCATTGGTCTGCATTCCTAAGCTGACTTTGTTGTGAATTTATTCATTGGTACAGAGATGCCCCCGAGCAGACGCCAGAGTATATTGTGTTTGCAAAAGACAGCTCCAAGTGTTTGCTCCAAATCGCTGGATCCAGTCTCTTCCACGTCCTTGACTTCAGTATTCAGGAGCAACTCATCAAGAGTCCAAACGACCAGGGCTTGAAGGGCTTGGCGACTAATGTCAAGCAATATCTACGCTTCAGAAAGCTGCCATCGCGCATGACGCCAGCGAATTTGAGTCGCAAGCGAGCGAGTCAAGCGACTGCTGCTTCACTGCACAAGCTCGGCATTGTCGTACCGTACAACACAAAGAAGCAGACGGGTTTTCGCGAGCTCCCTGTCGTCGGAGACCAACTCGCCGCGCTTTTGCAGGATGTTCAGGAAGGGAACGCGAAAGCGCGGAAAGCGCTCAGTGGCTTGATCACAAGAGCTACAATCGCGAACGACGAATGCGATTTCGGCACCAGTTTGCTGCTTGGACTGGATCTGTTCACAACTGGAGAAGCGCTCGAGGTACGCGCATCGGTGGTGCAACTGAAGGAATCTGATGCTGATTGTGGATACATTAGTTGACTTGAGTGAAAACTTTGTCGTGTGTTTTGGAATTTGCAGAAAGAGTCGCTGCAGCTCTTGCGGGTCGCGTACATGCTGCTCCGCCGCCTCGACTTTTACAAGATTGTGAGTGCGCAGACCACGCAT
The DNA here is from genome assembly GCA_038050675.1 of Globisporangium cylindrosporum. Lineage (NCBI taxonomy): Eukaryota > Oomycota > Peronosporomycetes > Pythiales > Pythiaceae > Globisporangium > Globisporangium cylindrosporum. The sequence goes on along the minus strand of JALBZD010000672.1, from coordinate 3,801 downwards.
CGCCGCGCTGCCAGTATTTCCCCCTCCTCCAGCGACCACAATCCCCCGCACATACTCACCAGCATCGTCACAGCTGCTTCAGATGGCGACGCGCAACGAAGCAGCAACCTTGGTGGCTCGACTCAAGTGAGCTCGTCACACGTCACAGATCTGTTACAACCCAAAATAACGAGCGTCTCACTTCCATAATCACTAAAATGCCATGAATGCCTAAATTAGTTTACTTTAGGTATCTAAATATATTTTGTTTTCGGCCGATGCGCCGTTTCAAAAACTGCTGGCTCCGGTTCGCTGACGGGTCACACCAAGCGGCCTTATAGTTTTCATCGGAGACGGTAAGTGGTTGGTGGGTGACCCGTCCGGCTTTGCGTCCGTATCCTTCCGCCCTGTGCCATTGCATCCGTCCATAGCATTCGCTCTTTGGCTCGACCGTCCACTCGTGCATCTCCACCAACAGCTCAATCCGCAACCCGCCAGAAACCATGGCCTCTTCCGCTGCTGCTGCTGCTCACGCGTCCGCCACGGCGGCGTCCACGATCGCGCCGATGGAGCGCTCGTTCTGGTACAAGGAGGCGCTGACCGAGGACCTCTACCTGTCCACAACGCTCAAGAAGGTGACGTTCGAGGCGCAGTCCGAGTTCCAGACCATGCAGATCATCGAGACGCACTCGTTCGGCAAGACGCTCGTGCTCGACGGCAAGACACAGTCGGCCAAGACCGACGAGGCTGTCTACCACGAGTCGCTCGTGCACCCAGCTCTGATCGCGCACCCGAACCCGAAGACCGTGTACATTGGCGGTGGCGGCGAGTTCGCGACTGCGCGTGAGGTGCTCAAGCACAAGTCGGTCGAGAAGGTCGTGATGGTGGACATCGACGAGATGGTCTGCAACCTATGCCGCAAGGAGATGCCAGAGTGGGCTGACGGCGCGTTCGAGGACCCGCGTCTCGAGGTGCACTACACGGACGCGCACGCGTTCCTCAAGCAGTATGACGGCACGTTCGACGTGATCATCATGGACATCGCCGACCCGATCGAGGCTGGCCCAGGCTACGTGCTCTACACCGAGGAGTTCTATAAGTTCGCGGTCACCAAGCTGAACAAGGACGGCTACTTCGTGACCCAGTCCGGCCCAGGCGCGCTCTACAACTGGGACGAGTGCTTCTCGGCCATCTACAGCACACTGAAGACGGCGTTTAACACGGTGCTGCCCTACACGATCGACATCCCGTCGTTCGGCTGCGTGTGGGCGTTCACGATGGCGACCAACCACGACGACGGCGAGAAGCAGGTGAACGCGATCCGCTCGCGCGCGATCGAGGAGACGGACGCGATCGTCGCGGCGCGCATCCCAAAGCCACTCAAGTTCTACGACGGCATCAGCCACTTGGGGCTCTTCGGCGTGCCAAAGCCGATCCGCGACTCGCTTGAGAGCGAGAAGCGCGTCATCACCGTCGACAACCCAGTGTTCATGTACTAAATAAGACCACAACGACATCCATCATAACAACATCATCAACTTAACATGATTAGTATCTTGCAATCTTTTCCACGATCAGCTCTTCTGCGTGCTTTCATGTGTTTGTGCTCCTGTCTAGCAGTATAATAGCTCTACGATAAGGCAAACGTAGAGCTCATGTGGGCATTCACAGGATCCTTTGAGGTTGATCCATTGCATTGCTTTGCTGTTTATTCTGTATCTATCGCAGCAAATCGACATGCCGATTGGGATGTGTGGTGTGGCTGGTTTTCTCTCTTGTCTGACAACTACTACTAAAACGAACGGGTCTACCAAGCTTAGGCCGAGGTGGTTTCCTCCTTGTCCTCGCCCACTTCGTAGCGCTGGTAGGCGGCGACTGTGACGTCCACACCGATCTTCTTGGCCGCGCTCTCCACAAACGCGCCGACCTTCGGGTTGCCCTCTTCGATGAAGTGATCCTGCTCCAGGAGCGTGAACTCGGCGAAGAACTTGCTCAGACGGCCCTCGGTCATCTTCTCGATGATATGCGCAGGCTTGCCCGAGCCCGCCACCTGCTCACTCAGGAACGCGCGCTCCTTGGCGATCAGCGCCTCTGGCACGGTCTCGCGCGAGAGGTACTTTGGCTTGGCGGCGACAATGTGCATCGCGAGGCGGTGACCCAGGGTCTGGATTTCCTTGACCTGCGCGTCAGTGACGTCGGCAGACGGATACTGCAGAGCGACAAGCGCACCAGCGCGGCCCAAACCTGGCGCAGCGACGTTGTGCAAGTAGCTGCAGATCGTGCCTTCCTCGAGCTGGAACTTGACTGCGCGACGGGCGACCACATTCTCACCAACCTTGCCGACGAGCTCTGGCACCATCTCACTGACCGTAAGCGCGTTGTCGCCTGGCACAGTGAACGCGCCGAGCGACTCGCCGACAAGCTCGGCGTTGCCGACTTCGCTCGAGAGTGCGAGCGCTGACGAGATCTCCTTGACAAGGTCCTGGAACTTGTCGTTCATGGCGACAAAGTCGGTCTCGCTGTTGATCTCGACCATGGCGCCGGCGTTGCCGCTCACGTGGACGCCGATGAGGCCCTCCGCAGTGGTGCGGCCGGCCTTGGCGCTCGCACGGGCGATGCCCTTCTTGCGGAGCCACTCAAAGGCCGCAGGGAAGTCCCCCTCCGTGGCCACGAGCGCGTTCTTGACGTCCTTGAGCGGCGCCTCCGAGGCCGCGCGCAGCTTCTTGACCGCCTCGATGTCCGGCTTGTAGGTGCTCATGGCGCGGGTGGACGGCGCGAGCATCATGCGCAGGAGCGCGTTGCGGCTGCTGAGAGTGAAGGCGCGCACCATTGCTGCGGGTGGTTGTCGGAGGGGCTCTTGTCTTCGGATCACTTCGGAGCTCGTCGAAGTCCCCAATCGCGTTTCTATGAGTGAAATGCTGGTGACCGCTGATGGAGGTGAGTGGCTCAAGTCTCAGTTACGCTGGCGACGAGCGCGTAACCCTCGATCAAAGGGGGTACGCATGCTTTTGTTGGATACCGATATTTACAGAAATGACTGCAGCAATATTTAGAGGTTTATCCAAAATTGATTTTAAATAGGTAATATGAACTGCAGATATACACTGTATTCTCTTCAATTACTTTAATGTGCACGACAATGCGAGATGAATACATATATAGACACTAAATTCTCTTCAATTACTTTAGTGTGCGTGCCTTCGCAGGAAATGAAGCCATTTCAAAAAGACAGATCACTTGTGCTTCCAGAGAAGCACGGGTGGCTGACTGGCTGGGATCGCTCGCTGTAAGGGCACTATGCTAGTGCAGTGTGGACTGCTCGTACGATACAATTGATCTGCAGTGCATGTGGTCCGTTGTTCCCTGGATTCAACAACAAGCATCACGACAAAATCTTTCGTTCATGCGCAGGAGCTGGGACGAGGCAACTTCTCTTTTCTCATCAGACGTGGCACCTAGTCCCAGCGGCACACCAACGCATGAACGGTGGCATACTGATGGAATTACTACTACTCAAACCGCAGCAAGGAAGCAGGAAGACCAGACGAGACTTGAGAGAGAGATAGCGGCTGGCCATGTCGATCCCCACAACTTGTTTCACAAACTTGTCCGCCAGAGGCGGAAGAGAAGAGGAGAACAACGACACCAAGCCCACTACGGCAACTGCGACAACAGCAGCACCTCCAAGTGATCTCTTCACTAGCTTGCAGGCACACGAAGAGCGTCAACTGGTGGACCGGCTGCGCGAGATCAGGCTCGACCAGTATGTTGATCTCCCGCAGATCGCGGTCATGGGCGACACGTCCAGCGGCAAGTCGTCGC
>JALBZD010000671.1:0-19044 GCA_038050675.1 Globisporangium cylindrosporum | reverse complement strand
CCCACCCCTGTCACGAGTCCTTGCGGAAGGTGTTCAACACACGCTTCCTCGCTCTGTGCTCTGTGTTGCGTAGCTCGGGCACGCCCGGTTACAATTTTGGAGTACATGAGCCAGTCGACATTGGCGAGGATTCGCTGTATTGCACAGACGGACGCTTCGAAGCGCAACTCGTGCTTGAGCTGCGCAGCGGACAATTTGCTCATCACAGCAGCGCGGACCATCAAGCGAGCATCGCGTTCAGAGAGCAAAGGGACCGGCCCCATTTGCTTACTCTTGACGCTCTCCACTCCCGAAAGAACGTGCCGCACCGTGTCAAGAGCCCAGCGAGCTCGCTGCGCGATCTCACAGATGCCCATCTTGGCTTCCCTGAGCCCCTTGATGTGGCCGCGCTCTTCGTCGGTGACAAAAGCTCCCCTTCCTATCGTCTCTCTCAACAACTGCCACAAATTCATCGCAAACCCCCCTTCTACCATCACTCTTTTTATGTTGAAATTTGTATAACGAGTGGCGTGCGAAACACTTGTCGCAGGACTGAAATCGATATTTTGTATGCCAGACCCTCGAATTAGAGCTAATTCTGGCTTTTTAGCAACAACGGCACTCTCACCGCGAGAAGAGCAACATATCTAAACAGCACGCTCAAACTCCTAAAATTGACTGAGATACGACAAAAAAAGTAGTGTACGAAAAGACTTGGCGCGGAGTGTATGACATGCATTATAGGGTAATTGCTACAATGCTTTGTTGGGTATGTGAGCCACATGTGGGCCGCTCTCATCTGGGCCGCTCCACTTCCTGTGGTGATTCTTGTCGTGCTGCAACCGCAAATCCCCTTTTAACAAACACCTCAGAGGCGAAGAGCGAGAATGAGCTTCCAAGCGCTGGGCCGAAGCGTGCGATCGCGCGGCCGCTACGTGGCACGCCGCGTCGAAGCCGCCGCCTCCACGAACGCCGCGGTGAGTGATTCATACGTGTGGCGCGTCTGCTGTTGTTCTCCGTGTCTCCTAAAGCTCTCTAGACACTGAACACCGACTGATTGAATAATGAATGCGTTCAGGCTGCCCAAGTCACCGCGCGCGTGCAGTTGAGCTCGTCGTCGGCGCGCTCGTTTTCGGCGCTTCAGACCACTGCTGTGCATGCAAGAAGGTGCGATGTACACACGGAGGGATTACGTGGATGCATGCGTAGATATCAGCCTCTCTCTCTCTTGTGTGTAGTGTAGTGATGCTGACTCTTTTCATGTGTTGGTTCGTTTGAGCAGCTTCCAGCCACAGACCATAATCCGCACGTTCTCTTCAGGTACATGCGAAGCCTAGCGACCTACGTAAGATGCGACACAGTATTGATGTTGTTACTGTGCTCTGTTGGTATTGTGTGTTGCAGCGGCGGCGTCTGAGGCGGTGCCAGTGCCATCGATGGGCGACTCGATCTCAGAAGGCACTGTCGTCGAATGGCTCAAAGGTACGGACCTCCTATCACAACCACACGCCAATCAAAACCATCCAGACTTACGAATGCCACTTTCTTTCTTTCTTTGTATGTAGCGCCTGGCGACTACATTGAAGTCGACGAGGTCGTTGTGGTCCTGGAAACGGACAAGGTCAGCGTTGACGTGCGCGCGCCATTCGCTGGTGTACTGGACGTGCAGCTCGCCAAGATCGATGAGAACGTGCTCGTCGGCGCTCCTCTGTTCAGTGTGACCAAGCAGGCTGGCGGAGCCCCTGCTGCCTCTGCGTCGACTCCAACCTCAACTCCTGCTCCAGAGGCGGCTGCGGCTGCTCCTGTTGAAACCAAGGCCGCCCCAGCGGCTGCGACCACACCAGAGTTGGAGACCGTGAACGTCCCATCCATGGGTGACTCGATCTCGGAAGGCACTGTCGTGACGATCTTCAAGAGTGCGTGACTTTGCCTATTGTGTCCATTTGGGTTGAGTTAATGCGCGTGTTGGTTGCATGGGGACTCATCCAGTATTTGTGATCTTGTGATCTGCAGACGTTGGCGACTTTGTGCGTGCCGATGAGCCAGTTTTGGTCGTGGAGACCGACAAGGTAAGGAAGTATTTTCTAGTGTTCTCGGCCTTATACTTCCATTTGCTAACAGTTTTACTCTACAGGTCAGTGTTGATGTGAACGCGCCATTCGCCGGCAAGGTCACCAGCGTACTGACCAAGCTGGACGACGTTGTGCAAGTCGGAGCACCTCTCTTCGTGCTCGACAAGTCAGCTGCTCCTCCAGCTGCTGCTGCCGCGCCAGCGCCTGCTGCTGCTTCGACCCCAGCCCCAGCCGCGTCGACGCCAGCTCCTGTCGCCAAGGCTGCCGCTCCAGCTCCAGCGAAGGCTGCGACGCCGCTGTTCCCTTCGTCGTCATCGTCGTCGGCTCCATCGGGTGGTCGCTTCAGTCGCAACGAGACGCGCGTGCAGATGAGCGCGCTGAAGGTCCGCGCAGCGCAGCGCCAGAAGGACACGCAGAACTCGGCGGCGATGCTCTCGACATTCCAGGAGTGCGACCTGGGCAACCTCATCGCGTTCCGCGACGAGCTCGGCGAGTCGTTCGAGAAGACCCACGGCGTGAAGCTCGGCTTCATGTCGGCGTTCCTCAAGGCGAGCGCGCAGGCGCTGCAGAAAGTGCCAGCTGTGAACTCTTGTACGTTGTGGTCGCCCATGTTGCTGTTCTTCTCTACTCTGGTTGCTGATTTACTCATCTGTTTCTTATGTGCTGCCTGTCTCAACAGTTATTGACATGGACGAGAAGGAGATCGTGTACAACGATTTCGTGGACATCAACGTGGCGGTCGCGTCGGAACGCGGTGTCGTAGTGCCCGTGATCCGCAATGTTGAGAAGCTCGGCCTCGCGGACTTGGAAAAGTCGCTCGCGGCGCTCGGCCAGCAGGCGCGCGACGGTACGCTGGCGGTTGAGGACCTCGCTGGCGGCACCTTCACGGTCTCGAACAGCGGCGTGCAGGGCTCGCTGTTGAGCACGTCGATGCTGACATCCCCGCAGTCGGCGATCATGGGTGTGCACGGTGTGAAGATGCGTCCGTCGGTGGTCAACGGCAAGGTCGTGCCGCGCCCGATGATGTTTCTGTCGCTCACGTACGACCACCGCATCATCGACGGCCGAGAGGGCGTGACGTTCCTCAAGAGCATCGCGGAATCGGTCGCCGACCCGCGCCGCCTGCTGCTCGACCTGTAGAAAGAGAGATAACGAGAGGGAAAGAACGACAGCATGGAGAGCCCACGACGAAGAAGACAGAGGACAGACAGACAGAGAAAAAAGCAAAGAAGTAAAGAGAAAAAGAAAACATTGCAGATGGCTGTGCTGTAACAACAGAAGACTCGATCCCAGTTCGTCCATCATTGAGAGATGGGGCCATTTAATGTGCTGATGGTACATTTTCATCTGTCACAAGGGAGATATGGCAGTTGAAACATGCGTAGTACAGTGATCCCCTGCAATTTCAGAACATTCCCACACACTGAAACAAGCAGTACAGTGATCTCTTGCGGATACACGACAGGACCATTTTTCAAGCTATCTATCATTGCTTGCTTGCAAACGCGAGCAGGATGAGCGAGTATTTGGCGTTCGCGAGCGCGCTCTCGCAGCGCATCGCGCAGTTCAGCGCCGCCACGGGCGTGCGCGCACTGCCGTCCGCGGACTTTGTGAGTTGCGGCTGCGTCAACCGGCACTTCCTGCACGCAGTTGCGCTCGAGACCCACTTGGTGCGTTCTGTTCTGCATCTCTCTCATGAGCTCTTCCTGTGCTGCTTGCTTTCCTGGGAAAGCTAACACGTTGTGGTCTGTTGCAAATAGAGAGCTGTCCATGGCATCAAGTACTTTCCACAGGAGTCGCATCAGGTACGTATTCTATGCTTATGCAGCAATGCGCTTTGTGTCCATCGCAACATTGTGCGAAGCCTATAGTTAACATTTATCATTGATTGCATCCTTTAGTTCTTCTATATGAACGCACCGAGCGTCGAGCGCATGCGACTTGGAGCTGCACGTGGCGACTGCGAAGCATCAGACAATCAAGTTGCTGGCTCAGTATCTACAGTACCAACTGGCGTAGACAGCAGCTCAAATGGCGACACCTCCATGTGTGAAGAACAAGATGACTTGGGACCTACTGGCGCTGACACAGAGCCACCGCTCACACAAAGTCTATTGGAGCCTTCACCAGCAGTAGCAGTGGAAGAAAACAGAGCTCCAGGCTCGATTCTTACCACCACTGCATTGCCAGACCCAGAAGACGCCTCGACAGACCCACAGGGCATCAGCGAGCGCGTTGTGAGCACCATCGCCCACATGGCAGCGGACGCGGGCGAGTTCTACGCCAAAGTGCAGCGCTGGAAGCGCATCCCGCGCACGTTTGAGGTGCTGGTGTGGGGACAGAAGGTAAAAGTAGACTGTGGTTCTGGTGCTACCACAGACGTCGCGACTGTTGTACCCAGAAAGAATGTGCAGGGCTGGCTCATCGCGGAGCTGAGTCGCACGGTGTTCAAGGACGACCCGCTCGACATGGACCTCGTGGAGTACGTGCTGGGGCTGCTCGAGCATCCGGAGTTCTGCCAGCCAGACCTGCTTGTGCTCGAGCTTCATGAGTTCCTTGGTGATGACGTGACGGTGCGCTAGTCGACCCAATTCGTAGCTGGTCATGGAAGTATGGTGAGCAGCACACTGACTCATTGTTCTATTGTTACTGTTGTGTATTGCAGCGGTTCGTGTTGGCGCTCTGGAAGTTTCTGGTTGTAGAGATTGCAGTGCGAGTTGTGTTTGTACGTGCTTGTAAACTCACAAATGGCAGTGCCCATCGCGTGGATTGTGAGAGATGGACTATCCAACTCTGGGTCTTTGTTTGCTTCTTTGTGCTGTGGACAGAAAACCACAAAGGAGAGCCTGGCGAAGCAGATTCGATCCCACAACGAGCAAGAAGCAGCCACACAGGCAAGCAAGATGCTGCAGCAAATGAGGAAAGCCGAGCAGGCCCGTGAGTGGTTCAGCGCTTGCATACCGGTATCAGATCTAGCTCGTCTCTCTAGCCAGTGACTCACTCAACTCTGTATATGTAGAATTGGTGCACAAGAGCGCAACGAGCAAGAATGGACTGCTCCACGCGGTCGATGACGCTAGCCGCGACTACAAGCGTCGACGGCCGACGTATCGCGGGAAAGGCAGCAGCGCAAAAAGCGCGCAGATGGTGCTTCGCGAGGTGCTCGAGAAGCAAATGCTGAATCTGAGTATGGAGACCGGCTGGGAACTCATAGAAGAGGCAAGCAGCAAAGATGAGGTGGAGCATGCTCCTCGTGAGAGTAAGCGCATGCATATGAAACTACAGCAGCGAGACTCCTACCCAGCTACAAGCGAGTGGACTTCACTGACAGACGCGCTGCGAGTCCGCGACATGGTTCGCGCTCAAGCTGAGCGTTCTGACGCCCAGGAAAAGGGTTTGAAGTCTGACAAACGACCGCGATCTCGCAGTAGATCGCGCAGCTTGAACAACCAAAGCAAATGTCATCGATCGAGTCATATTCGGAGCGCTAGCCGTTCTCGAGATCGCGATCGAGACTCAAATTTTCGACATAAAGCACGAAGCAGTCACTTGCGGAGAAGAAGTCGGAATCGGAGTTGGAGTCGAAGCCCGAGCCATCGCCGTTATCACCATCGCAGGAACGATGAGGATTTTTGATCCAGTTATCATCCCCAAAGGCCCTAGTCATGTCAGGCAGTGTGCCACACTTTGCGTGCCTTTATGCGGTCTGTCAAACCTGAAGGAGTATACTGCAAGAGTCGAGAGAAAGTCCTGCAACCAAGACAGTTCAATATACCCTGGAGTTTCAGAAATTGACTAAGCGTTGTTTGGTACAACCAGCGAACCAAGCCAAGTCAGGAAGAGAATCTCTGGATCGTTTTTCTAAAGTATTAATACTCGGGGAGAACAAACGAGCGATACGAGACGCATCAGAATGGATTTTGACTCTTGGGGCATTCTGTTTGGAACCGCGATGCAGTGCGGCCAGGCCTCGAAGACCCAACCGAGGAGCAAGAAGCGCGATAGTGGAGAGGAGAAAAAGAGAAACTCCGTCCAATTCCTCCCATTGGAGGCCTCCAAATAGATCCCTCCTCCGTTCGGTCTCTAGGCTTTTCCTTCTCGCCTGGGCGACGATGGAATTGGTGCGATGGCTGGCTTCCCAGTCCTGCGCTTGAACCTCGTGCAGGTCCACTCCAAGCGACACTCTTCAACTCGGCCGTCTCAGCTCAGTCAGCTACCTCCTCCTTCAAACCCCACACACAAGACTTTAGTACCCAAGACATTTCAGCAAGCGCATATCATGGCGAACCGCTTCTCTGGCCCAGCGCCGACGCAGAATAACAACAATCACATCTCGGAGCGCTCGAGCACGCGGCTGAACAAACCCCCAGGCGGCGGCTCGACAATCGGCTCGCTCATCTTTGGTGGCGACACGGGCAACGACGTGCCGTCGTACATGGACGACCGCAAGGCGCGCCGCTTCCCGCGCCAGGACACTCCCGAGCAGAACCCCGTGGCGGACAAATCGTCGTACTACGGGAACCCCTCGGCGGCGCAGCGTGAGCGCGACAACATCACGCTCCCGCCTGGGGCCGTGCCGCGCGACTCGTACGGCCAACAGCAACAGCAGCACCAGCAGCAGCAGTACAGAGGCAGCCAGTTGACCCAGATCGTGCACCGCAGCGGCTCGCAGCAGCAGTCAAACGCCGCCACAGGCGACTACTTTGCCGGAGGCATGGGCAACCAGGACGGAGGCGACGGCCGCCGCACGAAGCGTATGTATGGCCCGCCCGGCGGCGCGTCGTCGTTCAAGCTCGGCTAGCGTGCTGGCCAAAAACAATATTGATAGAATTCACGATAGACACACAGGATAAAGCTTCCTCTCCGGAACGCACCACACGCATCTACTAATCTGTAAATCCCAACCAACTTCATTTACTACTTACTACCTACCACGCACACACTTCACACTCGGTGCCTTTTCTGAATTGGACGACTTTGAATCTCCTTACGAGTCCCTCGGTGAGAGAAAATCATCGACGGCTTGAGTGGCTAGGTTGGTGGACACTAGTCGTTTTCAACTTCTCTTGGTAGTGATGAGTGAGACGTGGCGAGAATGGTGCTATTTTCCGATTGAGCTGAAGCAGGTAGGCGGCTGCAAATAACTCACACTCGCCTCGCGTGCTCCTCTAATTCTAAAGCCAGTGCCAAGGCATTCGCGAGTTGTTGTTGTACAAGCCTAGGAGAGAAAGCGAAAGCGAAAGCGAGAGAACACGAGCGAGACTCTGGACTACTTGGTGGCTCCACGTTGCTGCCATCAAGGCGGATCGTCGGGTCATCACTCACCATCCAGGCTTTCTTGTGTATGGGAATCAGCCAGCGCAGCGTGAAGACAGTCTTCAGATCAAACTGTCTGTCTGCCTTCACCATATTCGCGTTCTGAGAAAGGCTAGTCTACGCGTTGTTCCCTAGGTCTGACTGCATGGGATGGGATGCGCCGAGTCGAGAAACACGGTGCAGCCCCACGGTGCGTTCTCGGTCGTCACGCCCGGGTCGAGTACCAATACTACCACCAGCGATCGATTTTTTCATCGCAACAACAGCAACAATGGGAGACCAGCAACTCAGAAGAAGCACAAGCCGAACGCGCTAGTGCCCGAGCCCCAGGGACCCACTGCGCCTCCAGAGACTGCAGTTAGAGCACCAGCACCGAGTAGCACTCCAAGTGGACCCACCGTTCCTCCAGGTTCGTCTGGCCCTCTGTCTCCGAATGCTCGCAGCACGTCGCCCAGCGTGGCTGCGATCACAAACGTAAAGCCCACGTCAACGACGAGCCCTCCGTCGTCGTCTTCATCATCATCGCCGTCACCACCGCTGCTAGTGAAAGGTCCGAGCCTGCAGCTCCTGCCCAGCAACAAGCAGAACCTGACGCACCTGACGCACCTGACGCATCTGACGCTCGATGAGCTCAGGATCCAGTTCCTCAAGGCGGTCAAGAACGGCGACCTCGCGTACATGGGGCGCGTGGCGCAGCAGGCGGCCAAGACTAAGAACAATCTGACCAACATCCGCGGCATGTGGGAGAGCACGCCACTGATCTACGCGTGCCAGTACTGCCACCCAAAGGCAGCGATGTGGCTGCTCGAGCAGGGTGCAAGCGTGCACCTGCAGAATGAAAAGGGCGTGACGCCGCTACTGCTCGCGAGTCTCGAGGGCATGACCGACGTCGTGGACTGGGTCCTCAAGCAATACGCCGACCATGTTGCCGGAGACTCGGCCACATCACCGCCAGCGACTGGTTCTGATTCCGGCGTCGCGGCCGTCGTCGTCGTCAACATCGACAAGCAGGTCGGCGTGGTCTACAACTCGGTCGCGGATCTCAACATCCGGCTGAATCCATTGCTGGCGGCGGCGATGAACGGCCACGTGGACATCGTCGCCAAACTGCTCGCGCATAAGGCGAGCGTGAACTGCGGCGTGCCGGCGTCGGCGTCTGTGGTGTCCTCGAAGCAGTTTGCGCTGCTGCTCGCAGCCAAGTACGGCCACGCGAGCGTCGTGCGCATCCTGATCAAGCATGGTGCAGATTTCGCCACGAGCGACGCCACGGGGAACCACGCGCTGCTGCTGGCGTGCGAGGCGAGCAAGGAGGAGTGCGCGATGGAGCTCTTACGCCTGTTGCCAGCAACACCGGCAGCATTGGCATCACCATCATCGTCACAATCTTTGGCTCAGAAGAGCGAGGCGGACAAGGACCAGTCCCCAGTAGTACCTTCGCCTCGCTCGAACTCGTACGTGGCAGCTTGGAAGCAAGCCAACTCCCACGGACTCACGGCGCTTCACTTTGCCGCAGCGAACGGACTGTTCTCTGTCGTCCAGAGTATGCTCGTGCATCTCCAGTGGGGGAGTGATCACGAGTTCCTCAATGCGACGAGCGTGAACCGTCGCGAGTGCGCGTTGCTCATGGCGTGTCGCAAGCGGCAGAGCGAGGTCGTACAGCTGCTGGTCTCGGTTGGCGCCGACTTTGAGCTCGCGGACCGCGGCGGCACCACGGCGCTCCAGGTGCTCAAGCGCGATAAGAAGGACGAGCTCGTCAAGCTCTGCGAGAGCAGGAAGCTCGGTGGTGGTGGAGGAGGACAACAGCAGCAGCAACAACAGCTGGTAAGTAGGACTGCGAGTGTCCGTGTCGACAAACAGCAAGCGAATGGCAGCCTATATGGACAGAGCGAAAAGCAGAAAGAGAAGAACGGCGATAGCAACTCAGGATACAGTTTGGACGAGACGATGACGACGATGGAGCTGGCGATCGACGTGACTGAGGATCAGGAACTGCTGCTCGACTCACAGCAGGTTGGCAAGCAGAAGGCTGAGCGGGCAGTGCCAGCAGCAAAGATCGGCAAACTAGCGACACAATTCGGCTGGGACGATGCACTGGGACCAGTCATCCCCACCGCCACACTAGCTGGCAGTGGCGACGGCAGTGATGCTACACCAGTCTCGCTCGCCCGTGAGCCTTTGAGTCGCCTGAAATCAATGGCACTGAGCGGTTCTTCGCGAACAACGTCGTTCTCTCCAAATGCCATTCACACCACAAACCTCTACGGCCAGAAGCAGCAAGAGATACTGGGAGACGTAACACCTGAATTGCAGACAAGCCCACTTGCCGAGGACAAGGGCGCTGAGTGGATAGAGTCTGCTAACTCTATCGAGATCGCCAAGTCTGGGGGAGCATTAGTAGACAGAGATGAGGAGAAACCCAGCGAACCAGTCGCTGTGGAAAATGGACCGACAGCAACAGCACACACTGAATCTCATGAGCGCACTTCGCTCGACGTTGCTGCTAAAGCGCCGCCTGGTGATGCAGATGGCGATAGCGACGATAAAAGAGAATCCTCACCCTCGCGCAGAAAGAAAGAAGCACCGTCGGCTTCCAAGCCCAAGCAGCGCAAGAAAGAGCACTCGCCCAGGAAAGCTAGGAGGAAAGACGCGGCTGGTGAGGATGCCAATGAGGACACTGCAAGCTCTTCAAGAGGTGCCAATACTTCCGGCATTGCTTCGCGCGTGAGCGGCCTTGAAGGCCCTGAAGAAGGGCGAGCAGCAGCACCATCCTTATCAGACGCACCATTCCATCAGGGTAAAGACGACTATCAGAGTACAGCCAACGGCGATGAAGGCGACGACACTCACAGCAAGACCCCGGCTCTCAAGACCAGCGGCGGCGAGATTGAAGCTCCAAATTCGCTCGATCTGACACAGAAAGCGCTCGACAGTGGTACCCAGAAGCCGCAGGAGGGTCACATAACTGCCGACGATGACTGGGGCGAGCCTTCTCCTACCAACGTGTTGAGCGGCGAGTCTACTGGTGTCGGTAGCAGCAGATCGGTGTTGAAGACTGCGTCCACTCTTGTGCCATTGCCGTCACTACCAGCCACGGCACCGGTGGAGAGCGAGGACGAGCTGTCATCTTCGTCGCCAAAGAAAAAGCGACAGAAGAAGAAGAAAAGCAGCCACATCAACAAGAAAAGCAAGCAGAGCGCGATGACGAGCGCCTCGTCTTCCTCATTAGAGTTCCACGCCGAGAGCAACATCAACAGCAATAGCAACACCACGACAAGATCCGTACCGTCACTGGAAATCATAGCAGTGAAAGAACCTGAAGCGCCAGCAGCAGCTCTCGAAAGCCATTTTTAATACTAGTATAAACACACGGGAGAGCTCCGATACTTTTCCCTCTCTCGGTCTCTCTCTCTTTCTTTCTTAGAATGGACGGATGTTGTTCGTGCCGCGCAACGAGTTCTTGAGCGACCTGGGATCCGCCCAGGACGACGCCATGTAGTCCTCAGCGTCATCGTCGGCTGCCTTCTTGAGCTCTTCCTGCTTCTTGAAGTAGAATGCCATCATGGCTTTGCGCTCGTCCTCGCTCACGGCCGGCTCGCGCGACGGCATGCCGCCGCCTTTCTTCTGCAGCTTGACGATCACCTTGGTCTTCTCGTTCTTGCCCACAAGGTCGCGCACGTACTGGTCGCGGAAGAACTGCTTGCCGGCCCACCAGAGCTCCGAGTGCTCCTCGGGGGTCACGTCGAGCACGGCCGAGGACTCAGCGAGCGCGTCTTCTACGTCCTTGGCGTCCAACAGGTGTTTGACCGGGTCGTGTGCCGGGAGCCCCATGGGGAACGCCATCATCACCGCGCCCCTGCAGTTCATGAGCTTCTCGTGCAGTACGTCCTTGTCCATGCACACCTTGCGCTCTACCTGCTGCTTGGCGTTGAGATACGCCTTGGCGTCCTCGGCGACCTGCTGGAGCACGTCGCGCAGCTGCGGACTCACGCCCTCGCCTGTGCGTAGCCCCATAGGGTCTGGCGCGTAGAACTCGCCGCGCGGCTTGGATTCGTGGCCGTCCTGGTATTGGTCGAGCCCCTGCTCATTGGGGAGCTTCGCGACGCCGAACTGGCCGAGCGCCGGCAGCGCGTCCGCGAGCGCGCTCAGCCGCAGCCGCGCGTTGTTGACGAAGCAGAGGTCGCGGATGAGCGCGTCGTTGAGCGTGGTGATAGGCGCCTCGTACAGGAACTCGTTCTTGTCACCGCGCTTCACGTGGAACAGCACCATCCTGTCTGTCGTAGGGCTCTTCTCGCGTCTTTTGGGGGCGAATGCGCTTGCTGGGGAGTGATGAAGTGCCTCGCTCGCTCTCGGCGTCTCTTGAGCACTGAGACCTTTGGGCTGAAGCGCCATGCTATGACTAGGTAAAACCTAATTAGCGAGTCAATTCATTTTTTAGAATTTATTATCCTAAAATACATCTGTAAATTTGTATTTCGATTGTACCCTTTGACCCAGTTCTACCCATCGAGAGACTGCTTGTTTGGTCCACGTATTGGATCCAACTCGCATGACCACCCACTCTTCTGGCGACTCGAGCTCTGAGATTTGCAACCCGGACGGAAAATTCCAAGTTCTCTGGTGTCGGAGACACGGAGCAGCTCTTTATCCGCCCTCTTGCTTTCCGTTGTAAATCCATCCACTCATGCCACTCTTCCATTCTCAAAATCGCCAACGCAACTTTGTGGATTGAGTGAACTCCGATTGGCTCGTGAAGGAGGGCTCTTTCGTATACCGCATCTCACTCACTCAGGATCTTCCTTATTTCTCCTTTTGTGCCGACGAAAGCAAACGGTTGCGTAAGTCGCCAATGATGATGATCCATCCACTTGAGCAGAGCAACCTCCCTTCAACAGATGCTGGGGCTACTCCTTTATTATTAGAGCGTTCAACACCAATCGCAACGTGTTTGTACTCGATCTCAAACAAAACTGAAAAGCGCGAGGCGCATACACCTCGCTTATTTGAGAACGTATGGCGCGCCGCAAATCGCTGAGCTCGACTCAGACCGGCGCTCTCGACGCCAGCAGCATCAACGTCACTACATTGGCATCATCAACAGCAGCCAAGATATATCCAAGAGGCGCGTCTGCTGCCAGCGCCAATGCAAGCGATAGCACCGGCAACCAGAACCAGAAGCGGCGCGGCAAGCGCGTGTGCCGTGTCACAGTGGACGTCACGGCGTGTCGTTACGCAGTGATCAAGAAGTGCCTGCGCGAGCGCGGCTTCCGGCTCGTCAAGGCGAAAGAGGGCGAGGCAAAGCCCAGGTGGGACATCTGGTGGAGTGACCGCGGCGACCTGCTGCGCGAGCTGCCGCGCCTGAGCGCGTTCCAGAAGGTCAACCACTTCCCCGCCATGGAGGAGATCTGCCGCAAAGATTTTCTCGCGAACAATCTGTGCGTCACCGTGCCTCTATCAGTGTGAACCGAGTCTTAGACCAGGACTAAACGGAATGCTTGGCTTGTTACTTTGCTGTACTACTCTGGGCAGGAACGCGATTTACAAAGTACTCTCGGACGAATTCGACTTCTTCCCGAGGTCTTTCCTGCTGCCCGCAGAGAGCGTGGAGCTCCAGAAGTGCATGGAGAAGGCGCCGAAGAGCGCGACGTTCATCGCGAAGCCGCGCACGCTCTGCCAGGGGAAAGGCATCTCGCTCGTGCAAACTTTCGCCAAGATGCCCAAGGGGGAGCCCTGCGTGGTACAGCGGTACATTGACAACCCGCTCCTCATTGACGGCTTCAAGTTCGACCTGCGCATCTACGTGCTCGTGTTCAGCGTGCATCCGCTCAAGATCTTCATCTTCAAGAACGGCCTCGCGCGCTTCTGTACGAGCGCGTTCCAGCGGCCCACGAAGAAAAACTTGAGCCAAAAGCGCATGCACCTCACCAAGTAAGGCTCAAATCCTGGGGTATACTCTCGCTTGTACAACGAATTCCAATGTGTGTGTATCCTGGTGCATTGTGATTCTGCAGCTATGCTGTCAACAAACACAGCAAACTCTTTCAGCAGGCGAGCACCAGCGACGAGAACAAAGGGAGCAAGCGCAGTCTCGCCGCGATCATGAAGTATCTGGACGACACGGGTCGGTACTCGAGCCACCAGGTATGGATGCAGATCTGTGACATCGTGGTCAAGACACTACTGTGTATCCAACCCAAGCTAAGCTCGTCATACAAGAGCTTCTTTGGCGAGAACGACGCCACGTGGGGACCGAAATGCTTCGAAGTGCTCGGGTTCGACATCATGCTCGACGCGAGCGGCAAGGCGTGGCTCTTCGAGGTGAACCACGCGCCGAGCTTCGCGGGAGACTCGCCTCTCGATCGGGAGGTTAAGAGCGCGCTGATCTCCTCGACGCTGGCGTTGGTTGGCGTCACGAACGAGAAGAAGCGGGCTTTCCTGAAAGGGAACCGACTGGAGTGGGCGAAGCGCTTGTGGAAGACGCAGCCGGCGATCAGTACCAAGAAGACTGCGTCTGCTCTGAAAGCTGTTGGAGATGGTAGCAGTGGTGGTGGGGCAACCCAGAGCCAGCGAGCCGAAGCAAGGTCCAAAGACAGCAAAGCACCACTCGAGCTACTCCGACATTCACAGCGCCCAGAAGAACAGGATGCTGTTGATGTAAGTTCAACTGTTGGCGACTGGGGTCAACAACTGGATGATAGCGGAGATGATGATAACTATGCTGCCTCTGACCCTGAAGGCGGCAGTGACAACCATGACAACACCGATGAAGAGAGTGGAAGCAACCAGAGCCAGGAGCAGCCGGTCAAGTTACAGCCAAGTGGCATGACTCTCGGCGCAACAGCCGAGCCACTTCCTGTGAAGCTCCCGGGCATTCGGAACATCTTCCAGAAGAAGAATCGCGTCTCGCCTGGCAACCCCGAGGCAGACGCAGAGTCGACGCAAGGACCAAGCACTGTCACATCTACTGACATGTTGACTGCCTCTACGGTACCAATCGCCAGCAGCGTCACCATTCGACTACCGCCCAGCGCAGATGCTTCGGTGACCACAACAGAGTTTACGAACGAGTTTGTGCAAATCTACCCCGTCTTAGATGCACCTGTGGGAGTTGTGGATCATCAGTCAAGCCAGCAACTTCTCTACGAGAGAATCCGCGCAGCTGCTGAAGTGAACAAGTCCAAGTTGTGGAGCTAGCGAGCTCAGTTGCCGATTTGAGCTTCGAGGTGCCAGCTATTTAGATCTACTGTAGATTATCCACTTCTCGAAGAGTAAAACAGAATCAAGTCGTGCTGACAATTTCCTCCAAAAAAATGGGGTCTGTTTTCATGAGAAAACTATTCTACATACAAAGCTAACCACGTGCGCTAGTAGTCTTCCACTTTCACATCAACTCGACTTGCACGGGTCTTGGAAGCCTGTCGCGGTTGTACTGCAACAACAGCTGCTTCTCGGCACGTGCGTTCTCGGCCCGAGTATGCTTCGGGTCCACAGTGATCCCGCCATCTGTGGTTGAGAACACGCGGCCGTAGAACGCTGAGGACGAAACTTTGCCGAGCCAAATTCGTGCCAGCAGCGCGACCGACGGGAACGACTTCTCGCCTTCTTCTCGGAACCAGCGCAGGATGTCCACCTGGCGGTAGAGTTCGAGTAGGTCCCACACCACCGAACGTCCCTGTTTAACGCTCATCAGTCGCCTGAGCTCCGCCTCGCTCGTTCCGGTCGCGCTCTGCTCTGCTGCTACGCGAGCCCAGTCGACGTCGAGATCGATCCACCTCTGCAAAACGACCTCGGCTTCTTTATCGTGGGCGATCGGTACTGGCGCGCCGAATAAGAGTGAGCGGCGACGAGAGCGGGCACTCGGTTCTGGCGCCACGTCTCTGGTGTCTTCGCTGCTAGCGGTATCGCCGGAAGATGACGACGCTTCTTTTGACCGCATCGCCTTAAACACCCGCAAATGCTCTTTAGCTAGCATCCCACGCGCCTTGCTGGTCTGAGAATCTGCCGGTATTCCACTAGTGGCCATGTCATCTACGATGCTCGCAGCGACGTCTTTCGTACGAGGATCCAGTAGAAGAAGCATGGTTTCTTCCGGCGAAATGGACGGGAAGCGGCTTTCCAGTTGCCTTAGACAACGCTCGACACACACCTTGCCCGGCAAGCTGAAATACTCAAGCGGCACGACCACACGCTCTTGATTCGTTTCATCCATCGACGCCTTCGGAGTAGCCAGCGTCAAGCACTGAAAGCTCTCGCACCTTAGCTCGCTCTCGGCCATCTTTCGGAATACAGTCATGAAGGAGGCGAGAGTGCTGCTCTCGTTCTGTCCTTCAGCCTGAGCGAGCTCCGACAGGAAGTTGGTCGCGCCTTCCATCTCGCAGACTAGCTGCCAGTCCTCGCTCGTGATACAGGAAAAAGGATCATCGGCGAGGCGCTCGGCCGTCTCGAAGTACTCTCTCATCGCCGCATAGTTGAGAATAGAGCGTCGCATCAAGAGGCACGGAGACACAGCTTGCCTGCCGTCCGCATTCGTCAGTGGTCCAATCACAGGCAACGATAGCGCACTCTGGATGCGCGACAGAGCCTCCACTCGTTCTTCATCGTAGAAGTAATCGTTCAGCGTTCGAAGTTTCTGGATCGCACTGGCGCCTTGCAACAAAGGTCCCCCCGGAGTGACAACCACCTCCAACGTGCTCAGCGTGTTCGCTATCGCATCGTACGTCTGTGTCGATGTCGTGTCCTCCTTGAGCCCAACTCCGTACGCAATGCACTGGTCCAGTAGGCATGCGCCACGGTCTTTTCGCTGTACTTCTGGAGAACGGGTTGCGGCGTCTCGTGCGGAGGAAGTCGTGTCGGACACGACAAATTTCGCCATGGACTCAACGTCCACAGCGTACAAATCCTTCACACGCTCTTCAACCAGTTTCATGACTTCGGCTGCACCGAGATGGCTGCCGTCGTCATTCTTTGCCGATGTCAACAGCGCAATGCGACGGAACTGCCACTGATGATCGATCAAGGCGACCGACGCGCCAACAACACTTCCGTTCTTGTCTTTCTGCACGTCATGGATCAAGGACAGGAGCTTCTCACCGTGCACTCGCGCTTGCTGATCGCTCAGAAAGTTCTTCAGCGCGCTTGCAAACAGCTCGAACTGTGCGTCTAGCATCAAGTCGAACGAGTCACTCGACATGATCGTCAGATCCGTGTTGCCTGTGGCCGTCGTCATCATGTCCCTGAAACCTGTCGAGGTGACCGTCTCGAAAGGCAGTCCGTCCTCGATCAACCAGCCCGCAATCATTGCGTTCATAAGCTCACTCGACGTCCGATCCGCCACCATTGTCAAATTCTTCTTCTTCTTTGCTAGCGATGGTCGTGGTTCCTGCGAGATAGATGGCGCGGCTTTACGCTCCCTCACCTGGCGCTTGCCAAGGTGTGAGATTGTCTTCTTCGGGCTTTGTTCAATCTCCCTCTCAGCGCTCGTTGCAGCTTCGCTTGGTTCTGCATACTTCGAGTGCGCTCGCAAGACATGTGTCTTCGCATTCGAAGTGCTCGGCATGTTGTACAAGCCCGACATCCACTGTGTCGCCGAACGCCCTTGCCTCGCTACATCTCGCGTGCACAACAAACAGACGTGCGTCTTTGTTCGCTCCGCGCCGCTCTTGGAGACACGGACGAAAGGTGTCTTCAGAGTGTGGATCACACTCCAGACGGGGTCTCGAGCCTTGTGGGGACTACTGTGACTGATGTGCACGGGCACGCCATCGGCATCAAATACCACGTCGTCAGCCTCAAAGATTCCGGCGGCACTAGTGCCACCGCCACTCGCAGCACCAGCGCCAATATCGTCCTCAGCCTCCTCGTCGCTGTCTGATACCTGCTCAGCAGTTTCCTTGTCGGCATCATCTTCTGCTGTAGCTTGGTTTCCTGCAGCAACAGCGACGGCGACGGGGTGCTTCTTGTGTGCTCGCAAGACATGCGTCTTAGCGTTTGATGTACTTGGCATGTTGTATAACCCTGATGTCCACTGCGTCTCGGAGCGACCTTGCTTTGCGACATCCCGGGTGCACAACAAACAGACGTGCGTCTTTGTTCGCTCCACGCCGCTCTTGGAGGCGCGGACGAAAGGCGTCTTGAGGGTATGGATCACACTCCACACGGGGTCTCGAGCCTTGACGGGCTTGCTGTGGCCGATACGCACGGGTACCCCGTCGGCGTCGAACGACTCGTCAGCACTCTCCCCACCGATGACAGGCTCATCATTGGCATTGGGATTCTCTTCGTCGCTGTCTGACTCCAACGCCTGCTTAGCAAAGTCCTCATCGCCTTCTTCTCCTTCACTCGTGTCATCCACTGCGGTTCTTCTGGCCTTCTCCCTCTTTGCGCTCGCAGTCTCTCGGTCTCCTTTGGTAATGACGACGGCGATGGGGTGCTTCTTGTGCACTCGCATGATATGCGTCTTAGCGTTCGAGGTGCTCGGCATGTTGTACAAGCCCGACATCCAGTGCGTCGCCGAGCGTCCTTGCTTCGCGACATCTCGCGTACACAGTAGACAGACGTGAGTCTTTATTTGCTCTGTACCGCTCTTTGAGACGCGAGCATAGGGTGTCTTCAGCACGTGGATCGCACTCCAGACGGGATCTCGTGCCCTGTGGGGACTACTGTGGCTCAGGTGCGCAGGCACGCCATCGGCGTCGAATGACCCAGCCGTGGCGTCGGCATATTCGCCACTCTCCAATGTCCGATACACTCGCACGCACGCGCCACTGCAAAAGCTGCAGAGGAAAGATAGTTAGACTGAGAGCTTATGGCTTAACAGACAGTGTGTGTGGTGGGGCTGCAACGGATGAACTGTACGAGCGCAATGCCGTACCGTTTGGACAGGTCTCCATCGAAGAACTGGTTGCTGCAGACGTGGTGCACGGCTTGCTGGCACGTGGCGCAGGGCTGGACAGCCAGGGCGTTGTCTTTCAGCGTGCAGTCAGCAGCGGCGCAGGGCATATCTCGTCGCTTTCTGACTGATGGCGTCTTTTTCTCTTTTGAGAGACTGGCCTCACCCACCCTCAAAACGGCATTCGAAAATCTGAAAAACAGTACTACTGTATGTATATCGAAAAGAATACTTTTATGGATATCAAGTACAAAGTATTTTGTTTCAGTAGCACTATTCTTTTTCACAATTCAAACAACATTTCTGTCTGTTTTGTACCAGTGGAAACTCGCTAATGCTACACAATATCCTTTCTAAACTTAATCCCCCACCAAATTTTAAGGATGAAGAAGGTCAGTCAGTCAATCAAACTGACGCGCCAAGCACCGATCCACGCTAACAATTACGCTGGTAGTTGTAGCAAGTAGCAAGGTGTAACACTTCGCGTGTTCACAGCGTGTCCACAGCAGAAGTTGCAGCACGTTAGCCCAGGCAGATAGACCCACACTTGATGTTCTCTTGATGGCGAGTGGTACGTTCATTCAATCAACTATCTTCTGTCCAGAATACTCGGGGCAACGAGTGGAAATGCATTCGAATACCGCAATGCCTTACTTATGTCCGACATCCATGTCATGCTGCGATTAGGTTTATTTAGTATCTGTCAAAATAAATGTCATATAAGATTTTACAGGAAGGCTATCGGGTTGAGTTTTTACGAAGCATCAAAAAGCGTCCAAACCACAAGCGAAC
>JALBZD010000670.1:0-19104 GCA_038050675.1 Globisporangium cylindrosporum | reverse complement strand
GGGAGTCTGCGCCGGCAGGACCTGCGAACCACTCGAGTTCAGGTACGCCTGCAGGAACGGGTAGATGGTCGCTGGGAGCACGCCGTACACCAGACCGACAGCGGCGTACTGGAAGAGGAGACCAACATGGTCCTTGCTGAAGAGGCGAGGCGCGCCACCTTCACGAAGGGCACCACCCTCCGCCTCGAGGGCGTCAGGGGTCTTGGCGTCCGTGTAGCCGTCAGCGACGTCCTTGGTCTGGGACACATTGCTCAGGAACGAGGCGCGGTGCGCGATCTCGACCTTGTTGATGTTGTTGGGGTTGGACGAGACACCAGTCATGGTTGGCTAGTGGCTTGGTTCTCTTGCACGCTGGGAGCTGCTGGTGGGAGTGAGCTGGAGCTGGCGAATTGGAGAATGAGAGAGCTGAGGTGGGGATTGCGCTAGAACTGACAGGAGGGCTGAACGGGAAACATGGAGGCCAGCCCAGCAGACGAACGGGGCGGTCACGAGGGAGGAAAAGAGAACCCCCCACAGGCGAGGCAAGGCTTCGTAGACAACCTGTTTGAATACGTGAGCTTACACAATTCCACACACATCTACGGCGGCCACCGTCCTGATCTTTTCGCTCTTTCACCATCTGCATATCTCCCCATCACCACTGGTGTATAAACGAGGCGATTCGGACAACAGAGCTGATGGATGAAATAATTGTTAAAATTAATAACCTTGATAAAGTACTGCTAATATTTTTGCAATGACAGATATAATGTATGTGGCTGAGAGCCTGTGAGAGATGATGCAATGGTATCACTGCGTCGTGATACAGGAAGAGGTCCCTGAGATGGGCTGGGACCTCGGCGTTGAGATCAGGTCCTGTGCCGCTCTTCTCGTGAAGACGAATGCAAACGACGCAAATGCTTACTCGTCCGCGAAGGGCTTCGTCTGCACACCTTCTCGCTTTCAGGAAACGCGATACCTAACAACATTGTCTTAGCCACGTTGGTATCGATCGCGATAGGCACACGTCCACATCAGCGAAGACGTGGAGCTGGCCGGGACCGCCAGATCCTAATTTCCCCGGAGGGAATGCCGGGTGCTACTGATGCACCAATGAGCTCACACACATTGCGCGCGGCTTTCTGTCGTTTGATGAAAGGACCTAATGGCCAGGCGTACATAGAAAGCGTGGTACTGATGGGGTCCAGAATGTGCGTTTTTCTACAGGATTGAACAAGACAGTAGTAGCAGCCCACGAGCTCCGATACACTTTTTTCTCGGCGCAAAGAAACTGGGCATTCCACTTTGTTGCTCAAGGTTCTTTTCACGTCTGTTGCTTGGTGGATCGATGATCGAAATAGCTAGACGAACCAACGGAGGTTGCTCAATCACTTGGAATCTGCACTTGACAGTACAGATCGAATACCGACGCTCTCCAAGCGCTTGAGCGTTTAGGACCGACATCAATCTCAACTGAGCGAGCATGAAAAGCCACAGAAGCCGTTCTGGCTGAAGAGGACAGTCGGTGGTCTCTTCTCACGAGGGAGGGTCGACTTCCCTCTCCTCCTTCATGGGATATCAGAGACATAGCTAGTAGGAGGTCCACTCTGAAGAGTGCGTTAGGGTATTTTCCCTAATGTGGGGAAATGTGTGGAATCACAATCAGGAATAGGACTTCGACTTCTGGACTTGCTTGATTGCCTTCTTGATGGGTGCTGCATCCGTTTACAGTACAAATGGCTCCGCCATAATCAGCTTAATCGACCAGTCCAGCGCGCGAGTGCTTTCGAATTGCTCGTCTGTCTCGACCAGTTCCAGTCTGCTCGTTTGCATTTTTTGCCTTCAGGGCCAGTTGCTCGGTTGACTGACAAGGCCTCCGTATTTGGCT
Organism: Globisporangium cylindrosporum; assembly: GCA_038050675.1. NCBI lineage: Eukaryota > Oomycota > Peronosporomycetes > Pythiales > Pythiaceae > Globisporangium > Globisporangium cylindrosporum. Next base: position 17,237 of record JALBZD010000670.1, on the reverse strand, counting down.
ACGCGCGGGAATGAACAGCGCAGACGGCTGGCGCGTTGCAAGCACGATTTGCGATCAATGGGCCATTCGTCTGCTTTGATGTGACTCGGCCTCGCTCATCGCGCGCTGTTGGGTTTCTGCGCCTGCGCACTTCTTTTCGTCGTCGTCTTCTTTTTTCCTGTTCATTTCGCTCTTTCACTTTGACGTCTCTGTGTATTCCTCACGGTTGGTTGGGACCACCACAACCCGAACCACGAGAACTTATGTATCAGTGGACGACCATCTTGTCAGTCACTCTCTCGTGCCGTCAATTGCAGACACAATGGCACGTTTGATCGCTCGAGCCCCGCACTGAATTAAAAGCCAACGCCGGTCTCGTTCTTGATGGCCAGCCGGTAACCCTGCTTTTGTACAAAACATATCCGAATAAGGTCGCATCCTATCTTTCATTTATTTATCATTAATTCAATTTACTGTAGTGAGCTCTCTGGAGAAGAAGCGAATTCGGCAGGACGAAGAAGGCGGACAGCGGGCTGACTGGCGCCGTTGTGAAGTTTTGTGAGCGCTGTGCTGCTAGCTGGCGACGACAGTGGCCAGTCTGGTCTGGTTGAACGCGACGACGAACGAAGGCAGTCGAAGAGCTCTTGACACACTGTTTTACAGTCCGAAGTTCAGATAAGTGCACATCCTTGTAGACTGACAAGGTGGTCCAAAAGTTATATATGAGGATTTGTATGCCGTCATTTCCGATTTTCTCATTTTGCAATTGTTTATTCCCAACCGGATATTCGATACTTTCTGTTCTCAAATATGCGCAAAATTGTATTGCGGTTTGTATGATCAAATCATTCAGATGGTTTTTCCAGTTCAACCAAGGTGCGTATTTATCCGAATGGTGACTGCGCAACTCTTAGTTCGATGAAGCAACAATCGGAAGCATTAGACCACTATCTCCCTTTGACGGAGTGCCGCAGACAGGTCGCTATGTTGAAATGTACCTGCGAGATTGAATATATTTGCGAGCGACAATCTTACATGTTCATAATAATATGTTCTAAAATGCCTGCGAAAATGGATACTCCTGCATATCCTGCCAGGTTCAGTGACGGGAAGTCGCACGAGGACCTGGACGAGGTCAAGGAAAGAAATGATGGGATGTACGTGATGATGGGGGAGGAAAACGAGATATCATGACGGCGAGCGAGGGAAAACGTGGAGACGAATGAATGGCGATTGTGGTGCGAGTTTGGAGGGAACGCTTCGGATTCCCTCATGTTTCCAGACGAACATGGGATACCAGGAAGATGCTCGCCTCGAGCAAGAACCTGATATCATGGGGAGGGGGGTCCTGGCACACAACCACGATACTGCAATACCGCGTGTGGAGAATCATAACAATGCTAACCAATATGGTCTCTCTCAACTCGAGGCTTAGAGAATACATGCACGGTATGCGCATGTTACCAGCGTGTAAGTTGATGCGTGGGGCCGTTTTTAATCTGTTGGCTGAACGTGAGGCGGCTTCTCGCAACATCCGCATCATGCAACAGCTGAGGACCAAAAGAAAAAAACAGAAGGACTCGCAGACTGCCAGCTGGCGGCCAAAGTGCATGTATGTTTGTTGAGCAGTCGCTCTTTTATGCGAGCTTGTGAAGGGAGATGTGTTCTCATTTTATTTCACTGCCTTCTGACAGACTCACTTGGTTTTCGTATGGCACGCTCGAAAACAGTGTTGTTGTTCGGCGCGCTTGATGGATGCGTGTTGCGCATGGCGCATATGTGTGACCTTCGTGTTTGCGCGACCACATTGAAAATGTGGACAGACCTGGTCTCTCCCTCTCTCTTTGCATGTGTGTGAAGTCATTTGATCCCATCCCCGCGATCAGCAATGAACTGTAGACGCACAAAAAACGTCACTCACTCACTTGGCTGGCTAGCTCATCCAAACAACAAGTGAAGGTGGACTCGGAGTGATCAGTTCCTTCGAGACCTGCTGTTGTCGATTGCTCAACCCAAGCCATTGCTAATGCGAGGCGCGTTTCTCTCATTCAAATACTGCCGGTTGGAAGACAGACAGCACTAGCTTTATATGATGCGGCAAGGACTGCAGTATTTTACGTTTAGAGCTTCTCTTGAAGGTCGGTTTCAACTCGACACCCCTGCGCCAAACTCGGGTTTCTTAACATTCGATTGACTGGCGAGGATGAGTGGCTGAGCTCCCCACTCACTCCCTCACTCATTTCACTTCGAGGCCTTGAAGAAGATTTGTAATCGTGGTCAACAATGCAACAGGGATCCGATCCCGTCGATCTGATCCGTGATTGGGAATGCGAAAGGGAGGGATCGAGCCTGTGAGTGGATCCATCGCTGAGGCTGGCAGCCCCAAACAAGGCTGTGATTTATGTATTGGTTCTGCATGCGGGTGGATGTCCTTGCCATCTGAGTGATAAACCGATGGCTTGGTGGTGTCTGCGACCTCGATGAAGACGAAAACGTTAATCCTGCCCGTAGAAGTCAACTCCCGCAAGGCAGAGTCAGGACACCACCATCGCTCGCTCCTTTTGATCTGCCACAGCATCGCTCGCTCGTTTGTTTTTTTACAAAACACTCATCACACTACGATCTTTTCGCAAACTGCGACTCGCAACGCTCGCGAGGATGCTGCAATCTGAGAGAACGATGCGTGTTTTGGGACGGCACCTCAAGCTTACCGCAGCGATCCAACGTAGACAAGTTCTTTGTCTACACGGATGTGGATGGATAGATGCGTGTCAACCTGTCATGGTAGATGTTGTGGAAACGACATCAAACCGCTAACAGTATCTTTTGTCAAGCACTTGCCAGTCCTATCGAGGAGGAAAGCTTGAAGGAGACGAATGAAAGGCATTTCCTTTTTTCTGCCTTGAGACTCAAGATACTCCTCCATACAAGCGTTCGTTCTTGTAAAGAGGAGAAACAGTACGTTTTTGGTGGCTTTCCAAATCGGTACTGTATCTCCTCTTTACAAGCCCAACATTTTCTATTGCTTAGTTTTTCATGAAGAGAAGAGTCACTTTTTATACTATTTCATACAAAAACCAAGCTAGATGTATAAAACATTCTCTTCATGAAACTTGAATAGAAAATGTATATGGGCTCCAAAAATTTATCGATCAAATTTGGCAAACTGGTCAAAATGGCGTTTGCCAAATTCTATACTAAATTAGAGATTATAAACTGTGCTGTTTTCATATCACATTAGTGCTATCGGTTAGTCTGAGGGAGCCGTAATTACCCTCTTCGTAAAAATCAAGACGTTGCCACCTGTACCGACGTGGCGGCGTAAAAAGGGTTCCTCCCCCTTCCGTGTTTGCTTGCGTTGTGTTGTGCGTTTCGGCTCGGAAATTGAAGAGACGAAGCGCGGAAACGAAGCAGGAGCGAGCATCTCGATCTTCTTCAACGCCAGACGCGCGTCTGTCTGTCTTACTGTCTGTCTCGCGCGCGAGAGAGAGGGAGTAAGCGAGTGCTCCTATCACCTTAGCAAGCGCGCTCTACCAAGCCACCTTCCTCATCTACTCCCGCATTTGTTAGCTCGCGACGCGCACTTTCCTTCACCTGAAACCCCGCCTGCCTGATTAACTGACTGACGATGGAGGCGCAGGTGTTGAAGTCGCTCGCCAAGCTGCGCAAGATTACAACGCGTAGCCACAAGGAGCTCCGCGATGTGATCGATGCGGCACAGGCGGCCATGACCGCCGTGGTCGAGAAGAAGAACAAACCCGACGCTGGCAGTGCGAACGCAGGTGTTGGCGGCGGCATCGGCGGCACGACCGAGGTCCCGTTCGAGCCGTTCCTGCTCGCGTGTCTGACGCGTCACGCCAAGCTAGTTGCAGTCGCGCTCGACTGTATCGAGAAGTTCCTCGCATTTGGCTTTCTGAGAGGGAACGGGTCGATCCCTGATGGCATCCGCAAGCGTCTGGTGCAGAAATCCACCGGCCCCAGTGGTGCCAGCAGCAGCAGCGGCGCGCGATCTGGAGGCGGCGGTGGTGATGCGAACGACGGACTCGAAGGCGGCAACGGCGCGGGCTCGTCGCTGAACGAAGAGAACTGGAAGCTCATCGACTGCATTGTGGACGTAATCTGCGATTGCAACGACCACCCGGACGAGACTGTGCAGATCCAAGTGCTCCGCGTGCTGCTGACCGCCGTGACGACGACGACTTGCGAAGTGCACGAGCACTCACTGCTGAAGGCTGTGCGCGCGTGCTACCACATCCACCTCGTGAGCAAGAATGCGACGAACCAGACAGTCGCGAAGGCGACGCTGCAGCAGATCATCAGCATCGTGTTCCAGCGAATGGAGACGTTCGACCAGCGCGTGCAGGAAGAAACAGAGGCGACTCTGAAGGAATCGCTGCAGAAAAGCGAGGCCGCAGCGGCGGCTGCTGCGGAAGCTGGGAGGCACGAGAATGACGACGCCGAATTGATTGCTGCTCCGACTGCATCATGGTATCCAAGCGTTGTCCGTGTACTGCAGCTCGATATCGAAATTCAGAACGGCTCCGCGTCAGCAAGCCACAGCGCAAACGGGCGAGGCAATACCGGTGTGGCAGCGAGCAACGCGCCAATCTTCGCCCCATCGTTTCCGTCAGTGCTCCACAAAGACGCGTTCTTACTTTTCCGCTCGCTGTGCCGCATTTCGATGAGATCCGTTGCGGAAGATTACGCACTCAGCTCAGGTGGCGGAATGCTCTCAAACGGTGGTGCTCTCGGTGGCTCTAGCTCGAATGGAAGCGGCGGATCGGAAGACCCGTTCGCGTTCCAAAGCAAGATCTTGTCGCTCGAGCTCGTGCTGTCGATCATCAACAACGCAGGGCCGTCTTTCCGCCGAGGCGAGCGCTTCATCCACGCAATTCGCCAGTACTTGTGCCAGTCGCTGCTGCAAAACTGCACATCCAACTACACGCAGATCGTCGGTCTCTCGCTGCAGGTGTTTCTCGTTCTGATCAACAACTTCAAGCTGCACTTGAAAGCAGAGATCGAAATTTTCGTGACGTCGATTTTCCTGAAGATTCTGCAAAGTGAAAACTCGAGCTTCGAGCACAAGATGCTCGTGCTCGAGGTGCTGAACAACATCTGTGACGACGCGCAGATTCTGGGCGAGATTTTCCTCAACTACGACTGCGACTGGAATACGAACGATCTCTTCAAGCAGATTATCGATGCGCTCGCGAAGATTGCCAAGGGCAAGAAAGAGAGTAACGCCCACGCGAACCTGTCGTCCACATTGCGTCTCAAGGCGCAGCAAAACGATGCAGCGATCGTGTTGAAAGGTTTAGAATGTCTGACAGCGACAGTCGCGTCTCTGAAGAAAGCAGCCAACTTCATTGAAGCAGAGAAGAAGAACAGCCAGCAGCGCACGAACTCTGGCTCGAACCACGCGGACGGTGATGACGACGGCGCTTCGCCTCCTGCTGTGGTTCCGAACGCGAGCTTGGCATCAGCGCCTTCAACGATGTCTGCAGTCGAAGCTTTCGATCGCAAGAAGAAACGTCAAGAGGAGCTGGCTAACGGTATCTTGAAGTTCAACGTGAAGCCAACAGCAGGTGTTCAATACTTGATCCAGCATGGCCACATGGGCGAGGGTACGCCTCGAGATGTTGCTCGCTTTTTCGCGGAGCACTCGGACAAGCTCGACAAGACCATGGTCGGCGACTACCTCGGTCGCGAATCACAATACCAGGGCGGGTTCTGTATCCGAGTGCTGCACGAATACGTGGACATGATGGATTTCACTGGACTGGAGATCGATGTGGCGATCCGTCAGTTTCTGGCTGGTTTCCGTTTGCCTGGTGAGTCGCAGAAGATCGATCGCATGATGGAGAAATTCGCCGAGCGCTTCTACGCAGCGTGTCCGCCAGGGCTCTTCCCAAGCGCCGATACAGCGTTCATCCTGTCTTTTTCGATTATTATGCTGCAGACCGACTTACACAACCCGAGCATCTCCGAGGAGAAGAAGATGACCAAGGAAGGCTTCTTCCGCAACAACCGCGGCATCAACAATGGCGAAGATTTGCCGGAAGAGTATTTGGGAGGAATCTTTGACCGAATCAAGGCAACGCCGATTTCACTCAAGGAAGACGAAGATTTCCGAGCAAGAAGGAAGATGGCAGGAGGCGTGAAGGCTGTTGCTGCGACGACTCTGTTCGGGTCTTCAGGTGCAACTGTCGACCGCCAGCGACGAGATGCGTACATCAAGGAGCGCGAGTCGATGGTGCGTCAGTCGGAGGCGCTGTTCAAGCGTCGCAATCCAGCAGGAATGGGCGCCTCGTCTCGTGGAATGACGAATTCTCCTCGATCAAGTAACCCGATCGTTTCTGGAGGCGGCACTCAGAACTCTCCCCAGTTCCACCTGGTGACCGAGCTGACTGAAAACAGTCACGTGCGTCCCATGTTTGAGACCGTGTGGGCTCCGTTACTCGCGTGCTGCTCTGTGATCTTCGAAAGCTCCGACTCTCCTGTGGCGATCCAGCTCTGCTTGAACTCTTTCAAGCACGCGATTCACCTCGCGTCCAGACTGAATATGCCATCCGAGAGAGACGCGTTCGTGACGGTGCTCTCCAAGTTTACAGCCCTACACAACACCGGATCTCGATTGTTGCGCTCGAAGAACATTGAAGCGGTGAAGGCTTTGATCTCCATCAGCGTGAAAGAAGGAAACTATTTGGGCGATGCGTGGCGAGACATTTTGCAGTGCATCTCGCAATTGGCGCGCATTCAGAACCACGCGCAGGGCTTGCACTCGGATACACAGTTTTTCAACCATCAGTCATCTCCTGCAGGAAGCGCAACAAGCAGCATCGGCGGCTTTTCGTCCACGCCAACCCACAGCAGCAGCAGTTTGTCGATTGGATTGTCCAAGCGAACCCACTCTGCGTCGACATCGACGTTTCCATCCCCATCACATCGCGAAAGTTCAAACGGAGGTGGTCCAGGAGGTGAAGACCTATACAATCCAGCCATTGAAGACGAGAATGCTGCGCGCGTGATGGCTGAAATCGACTCGTTAGCGAGCGACCGCGTGTTCAGCAGCTCGATTTCGCTGAACGACACGGCGGTGCAAGAGTTTGTGCTCCAACTGTGCGTGGTGTCGCTCACCGAATGCTCCGGGGTCAGCAATGGCCGTTCGAGTCGACAAGACAGCTCATTCAGTCCGCCGCGCGTATTTTCGCTACAGAAGCTGGTGGAAGTCGCGGATATGAACATGCACATGCGCTCGCGTGTCATTTGGGCTTCGACCTGGAAAGTGTTGTCGCGCCACTTCACGACCATCGGCTGCCACGACAACCTGTCGATCGCTATGTACGCCATCGACTCGCTACGTCAGCTGAGCATGAAGTTCTTGGAACGTGAAGAGCTGAAGGACTTCAACTTCCAGCGACTCTTCCTCGCTCCTTTCGAGGTGATCATGGCGAACGCTGTGTCGATGGAGATTCGCGAACTGGTGCTTCGCTGCGTCGAGAATATGATTCTGGCACGTGTGACCAACATTAAGTCTGGCTGGAAGACCATTTGGGGGGTCTTGCGCGTCGCTGCGGAGACGTATGAGCCAGGCAACGGCGATCACCAGGACCGCATCGTGCAGCTCGGGTTCCAGATCGCCAAGCGCATCTTTGAGAACCACTTTGAGCGCATCGTAGAGGTGTTTGTGGACGCGGTCGAGTGTTTGCTGGCATTTGCTGTCTGTGGGTCGGAAGAGGTGGAGAAGAACATGGACGAACACATGGGGCTGACGCAGCTGAGCATCGAGAGCATCGGCATCCTTCAAAACGTCTGCATGGAGAAGCTGGCGACGGGACAAGTGATTGAGAAGCTGTTTGTCGAAGCATCGGTGCCAAAGCGCGTGGGGTTCAGGACGAAAAAGAAAGCGAACAGCATCTCTGTTCCTGGAAGCGAAGAGTTGGTGTCCTCTCCGTCCGGTCGCGCCTCGGTTCGCTACGAGCGACAGGAGTCATCGAGAACGTTGGAGGAGGAGATCTCTGTGCTGTCGCCGCCGTCGACGCCAACGAGACGAAGCTCTGTGACCACCACCGCCGTAGCAGCAACGTTGGGAGAAGACGCCGCGAGTGTATACAACGACTCGTCTGCGCACACACGGATGTGGTGGCCTGTGCTGACGGCACTGTCCACTTTGGCTGCGGACTGCCGCATCGACGTGCGTCTCTTTGCGCTGCACGGCCTGTACGACTCGCTCGAGTCGCATGGCCTGAAGTTCTCGACTGGGCTATGGTCGCTCATCTTTAAGGGCGTGCTGATCCCTCTTCTCGATGAACTGCGCCACCTCGAAGTATTCGTGGAGCGAGGCAAGCGCGTGAAGCCGAAGCTGCCGCTGCCGTCTCATTCTCCGTCGTGCATCCAGTACAGCGCGGGGAAAGCGACGTCGACGTTCTGCCTGGAGCGGTTGCTCGAGTGCTTTGGACTGTTCTACGACATCGTTGGCTTCCTCCCCGAAGTGCTGTTCCTGCTGGGCAAATGTATGGACACGAATGACACGGAGGAGGAGCTAGCGTCTGCGTCTGCGGCGTCACTGGAGAAGATGCTGGTGGCGCACGGCCACAAGTTCCCGGACGATGTCTGGGGCCTTATCGCCGACGAGCTGCGATCGGTGATGACGCGCGCCGAGCCGACGTGGATCTTCTTCAGCATGGTCACTGGCAACAAAGCAGCAGCTGTGTCGCCCCCACCTGCGCCTGTGTCGCCAGTATCGCTCGCGTCGCCGATCTCTCCGTCGTCAGCAGGACTCATTTCGCCTCGCCAGCCGTCGATCATCTCCATGTACCCGTCGGTAGTGGGCGTTCTCGGATTCAAGTTCAACAAGCACTTCCCGCCCAAGGTGGTGACGGAAGAAGAGGTGAACGCGCAGCAGTTCCCATCAAAGACCCACTTGACGGTGATCCTGGCGCTGCAGAAGGTGATGGGCAACGTGCTAGCGTCGCGCTTTAGCCGCCGCCTGGCGCTGAGTGACGGCCATGTCACCAGTCTCATGACGTGTCTGCGCGAGAGCTTCCTGTTCGCGCGGAAGGTGAACGACGCGTTCGAGTTGCGATTGCATCTGCAGAAATGCGGGTGGACCTACGGCCGAACGGAGGCAGGCGACATCCCGAGCCTGCTGCTGCAAGAAGTGCAGGGCAAGGAGCGGTACTTGAGCGTGCTGTTCCATCTGATCCGCGAGCAGCACGCCGTGATCGATGAGCGGAAGCGCGAGGACGCGAGACGCCAGATGACGCAGCTCGTGAAGCAGGCTGTGGAGGAGTACCTCACGTGGACGGTGGACCCCGCGAGCAGTGGCTTCCAGTTCAACGTCAAGACGCCTGCGGACGCTCGCCAGCGCACCGTCCGATATGTCGCGCTCATCGTGTCGATCCTGCAGGAGCTGTCCGAGTTCGACGGGCCGGAGGTGCGTCTGAAATGTGATGCGATATGTGATTCGTGTTTGATACGATTAACTGATTGCCTACTATCTGATACTTGCGTGTTCGTTGCAGATCCGCCGCCACCTGGCGTGGCTGTATCCGTTGCTGAACGAGTTGATCAAGACCCCGAACGGACAAGTGCGCGTCGCGCTCACGCTGGTGTACGACAAGAGCATCCGCCAATTGCTACCCCTGCAGCAGGCGCAGCGCTAGCGAGCGAGTGGTTGCGTGTCATTGCAAGTCCACGGAAAATGAGGGAGGGTAGAGAGAGTGAGAGCCGTGTGTCTATAGGATTGATCGATCGTGTGGGCGAGCAGGGAGAGTGTATGGCGAGAGACTGACTATAACCGATTTAATAAAAGAAGAAATGTGTGTGCTGCACATTGTATCTATCTGAAAAGAGCATTTAGTTATCCTGAAGACGAAAGCAGCAGCTATCCTAGGACCATACAGTCTTTCCTAAGTTCATGGAGGGTGCATTGGTGCAAATGATGGTAACCACATAGAAGTCTCGAGGATCGAAGCCAAAGGAAGTATTCCTTCAGCTTCAGATAGAAAACCTCGTCTTGGACGCGTAGTGATTCTGATGAGGACGACGGAGTTGTCCCAGGGTCCAACTCATTTTCCATTTCTCTCTCTCGCCGAGGGATATCAGTCTCTGATCACCAAAAACTGGAGGAGGTTTACCCCAAACTTACCTATGCTGTGTTAGGAACAACTCTCTAATTTACTTTATTTTCGAGCTCATGCTGCTACTTGGGCGACGAAGTTTAAGAAGCCCGTCGCTTCACTCCACTAACTTGGCATCCAGAAATGAAGTCGTTCGATATCCGGGCCTCCTTTCGGAGAATAAACCCTCACTCTTTTTGTATCGGTACCTGGCCTCTCCTACAGTATTTGACCCAGATACACTTCGTGATGAAAGAGAGACCAGTGTCGTTGGCCAAATGGATTCGTCTGCGTACGTTCGTTGCCAATTTGACCTTCGCGCTCTCGCTCCCCGTTGACAGATGCAGGCGTGGATGAGCTGCTCCCATCCATAGATGGGCTTTAGGGAGCAAAATGATCAGCGAACGCAAATGAGGCAACGAATCGTCAGGACAACTGCTAATTGCGAGGAGGAGATGAGAGTCTGTGCTTCTTTCTTTTTGAACGAAGCGCGGTGTCGACGACTTCGTTTTCCTTTGGCATCCGTTTGATCATGTTTAAAAATGGTATTCGCCACATTTTATTCCTTCAGATAGCTAATTACGGGTTTCGTTGAGTCTGCACGATTCAAACGTTCCTTCATCATGCACTGTGCTTGGATTTGTTTTTCGTTCTCTTTCTCTTTGTTGCTGCCATGACCCCAGCTATGTAAAGAACAGTGACTACAGCTACTGTAGGAACTTCAGCAATGCTACTTGGATCGCCCACTGAGATCGAATGTTGGCACAGATCTTTCTGCTGGACAAAGCTGACGAGGGTGTCTTTACAAGATTTTCAGGACGTGCACTTGATGCACATTTACATTTTGCTACAGTGTAGTAAAGTGCTGTAGGTACTCAGCCCACGCACCATGAACCGATCTTATTATTAGTAACATTTCAGCACATTTTCGGTTCGGTTTTCTTGAGGGTCACAAGGAAGCTCGCTATTTACGGGTTCTCTTCACATTGCCAGGATACGGCGGGGTTTGAGACAGTACGCCTTTCAACTCCGTCCATAAAAAGTCCGTTGCTCATCACTCACTCACGGCAACTGTGTGGATGAGTGGATTGCTCGTCTTCACATTTCCATCCACCACACTCATCCGAAGCGATGATGCGGCCGGTGGTGACGCGCTCGCGACGTTGTTTCGAAAGGCTGCAGCCATTCAGACCGACAAGCGCCCTCGGTCAAACCGCAGAGCATCAATCCCAGAGCTTGGTGCAAAACAACTCAAGGAGCTCTTCGGCTGACGGGTCAATTGCACGCTTAGAGAGCCCCTCAGCTCTCGAGTTTGAGATTGGAAAGTAATTCTCAGCGCAAAAGCTCCTGTCGTATCCTGACCAATCCGCATTAGTTAGACGTTCAGAGTAGACGCCTCTGCCAGTCGTCTTCGTTTGCATCCATGCATGGAAGCACCGCTGCGGTCTGTTGCTTCATACCGCTTCATTAATCACTCGGGAAGCTAGCGAGGTGTTTGTTGCTTGATGCGATTCATCCACTGTGTCGCCACCAGCTGACACTTTGCAGGAGTGATGGCGGATGTGTATCGCAAAGTGGAGAGAGAAAAAGGAAAGACTATTGAGGTTTTGCAGTGAAGGCATCAAAGCAATGAGCTGACAACTGAAACAATGCGTGTGCGGATTCGATGACTACACAAAGGATCAGCTTGATTCGATCTTACCGCATACTTAGTGCATTACTGTTAGTCTTGTGGAGAGAAATGCAGCGATGGATATACAAGAGAGGACGCCTTGAGGCTCAATGGATAATGGGAAGGGTGTGTGAACATGTGTTCACAACGCTTTCACCAACCATAAGTTTCCACAAGGTACTTGCTCAAGTAGTATTGGGAGGTTATCCCATTTCCAAATTCAGATCTCCCTCTTCTCCTGTTGAACAGCTCAGACTCAAAGGAAATGCATGATATATCGGAGCCAAACCAAACAAACCATACCAGTACGTTCGAAAAGGGTGCCTGTATCAGCAAAAGTGCAGCTTTGCAGATCATCATCAGGCCTCACAGATAGCATCTCCATGCATTCCATTCCCCACAACCGTAAATAACTTTTCTAAATACGGAGTATTAGTTTCTATAAGAGAGAAGGATCAGCTTGGCACGCCAAAGAGCTCTTCGTCACGCACACCTTTTTCAAATGCACATAGTTCCCATCAGTCATCACTGCGGAGATGTGCCTTGTGTGCGATCGATCGCGCGTATTACAGACACGAAGAGAGAGAGAGGGAGACTGGGAAGGGAGTGCATATGGGGGAGCTCATCCGAAGCGATCGTCTGCATCAAACGACGACTTTCGACTGCAGAGACCACCCGCTTCCCTCCCCTCCGCCTTTGGCCGTGGCCCCTTGACGTTCCAGGCAGGCAGGCAGCCCCGCGCCTCACAACAGCGGCTCTCTACAGCTTTTCTCCCCTTGGAACGAGTTTTCTGCCGTCTTCACCACTCTCTCAGCTCTCTCATTCTTCAATTTTCCAGCTCCAGCGCACCCCAGCAGCAGCAAGGGCGTCCAGTCTGAACCCGAGAATCAAGCAATCATGGCTGGTGTCTCGTCCAACCCCAACAACATCAACAAGGTCGAGATCGCGCACCGCGCCTCGTTCCTGAGCAATGTGTCCCAGACCAAGGACGTCGCCGACGGCTACACGGACGCCAAGACCCCTGACGCCCTCGAGGCGGAGGGTGGTGCCCTTCGTGAAGGTGGCGCGCCTCGCCTCTTCAGCAAAGACCATGTCGGTCTCCTCTTCCAGTACGCCGCTGTCGGTCTGGTGTACGGCGTGCTCCCAGCGACCATCTACCCGTTCCTGCAGGCGTACCTGAACTCGAGCGGTACCCAGGTGGTGACGGCGCAGACTCTCGTGGTGCTGCCATGGTCCTTCAAGGTGTTCTACGGTATTGTGTCGGACTGCTTCCCTATCTTCGGCTATCGCCGTCGTCCGTACATGATCATCGGTTGGACTATTTGCTTCACCATGCTCTTGATCATGGCTATCATCCCAGTGGGCGACCCGTACTTCAAAAACCCAGCTGACCGTGATGTGAAGGTTGCTGACTACGACCTGCCTGATAATGCTGGTATCCGCGATCGTATCAACTACGGCGCGCCGTCCAAGGGGTCCAAGTACATCTTGCTCATGATGTTCGCGGCGTTCGGCTACCTCATGGCGGATGTGAGTGCCGACGGTCTCGTGGTCGAGCTCGCTCAGCGTGAGCCTCTGGCGGTGCGTGGTACGACCCAGTCGACGATCTACGGCGTGCGCAGTTTCGTGATCGCGCTCGGCTACATCGTGACGGGCTTTGCGTTCAACGGCAAGGACTACGGCGGTGACTTCGACTTCTCGCTGAGCTTCCCAGTGCTCATGCTCATCCTCGCGATCTGCTTGGTGCCAGTGCTGCCGATCACGTGGTTCTTCATCAAGGAGGAGAAACAAGAGGCTGCCAACTTCCACGTGTACATCGGTGGTCTCTGGGAGTTCATGCAGAACCGCGCGGCATACCAGATCATCTTCTACAACTTCTTCAGCGGTATCTTTGCTAACTTCTCCTACACGGCGTCGTCGCCTGTGCAGCTGTACATCGCCAAGGTCGAGCCAATCAACAACTCGATCAGTAGCGTGCTCGGCGAGCTCATGTTCGTGCTTGGCATCACCATCGTGGGCAAGTGGGGTCTCCACTGGAACTGGCGCTTCATCATCGTGGTCACGGGCATCATCGTGATCGTGGTCGACAGCATCTGCACGTTCATCACTGTGTGGGACGTGTTCCGCAGCCAGTGGTTCTGGCTCGGCCTCCCAGTTGCCGTGAACGTGCCATCGGCTATCGGCTGGATCATCTCGACCTTCGCCACTGTCGAGCTCGCCGGTGAGGGCAACGAGGGCGCCATCTACGGTCTCATGACCACGGTGACGAACCTGTCGCAGCCGTTCGCGGCCACACTCACTAAGATCATCGACCAGAAGTGGAACATGACGAACGAGCGCATCCAGACGGACGACCATTCGATCCGCATGGACATCACCAAGTCGGTGATCCTCATGTACGCCATGTCGGTCATCTCGTGGTTGTTCTTGGTGTTCCTACCGAAGCAGAAGGTGGACGTGCAGGAGCTCAAGCGCAACGGCGGCTCGAGCAAGCTTCTCGGCAGCATCACGCTCTTCTACTTGGTGTTCGCGCTCGTGTGGTCTGTGATGACCAACTTGATGGGCATCTTCGACAGCACGGCGTGCCTCGTGATCGCCGGTGGGGACGGTTGTTAAGCCTGAGATGAGACCCATCGCTCTCGTTTGTACCCAGAGAGATTTCTTACCGTCGCTCGGATGTCGACTCAGGACTCGGGGTCTGCCGCTGTTAGGTATACCTGGGACCCTATACTTGTGATGATAGCAGTAGCGTTCTGTTTGCATGACGTACTCGAAAAGGGATTAAGGAGCGAGTTGGTGGAGTAGGACTTCCCCGTATTTGCTTCCCATCCACCGCTCGTTGTCCTGTTCAATACTAGTACACACGTATGAATCACTTCCTTTCTCGCCAACTTGAACAAGTCACACAGTCATACCATGAAAGCGTATCAACCAGAAATTCACAGAAGTGCTGGTTTCCGCTTTGTTCTTCAAGAGGGACCACCAACCTCCCTCTATATGAACAGTGAAGCAGTCATTATGTGAAATAGTCTTGTGATGGAGTGCCAAGTGAAGCGTGATACTTTTTACACTTGTGTTCACGGTTGTCGAAGGTTGTTTCACTCCAGGAGAAAAGGGGCTAGGAGTTCTGGAGTGAAGCACGGGGCCGATCAGCCATACGAACTCCAAGATAGGGCTGGGACTCAGTTTCAAGCAAACAGAAACCAAGTACAACACTGCTTTGTGGCGGCAAAATCATGGCAAAAAGCGAAAAAATAATCTCTCGTGTAAACTTGCGGGTTATTTTTGGAGGAGGGTTGTGTATGACGGAGTACGCGATACTGCATTTAGTGCTTTGAGCGATCAGTTCCCCAGCGTCTTCTTCCATTTGGTGACTGCCACCACAAACTTGCGAGATGCTCACACAAAATTTGCTCATTCTGTTTGCATACATTTTTCGAGCCAAATGTCTAAATCCGGCAGTGCATCACTCAATCTGAGAAATAGTAGTAGAAGTGCTACAATGAAGAGCGTTCTTGGCAAGCAAACATGAGTAGAAATGCTATTTTCAAGTGCTTTCTTAACAAGCAACCAGACAAAGCCAAAGAGATTTTATAAATTGGAGATTCATTGCTTATGTCCCCCCTCATACGGTACATATCTTTCACAGCCACTTACTTCTTGCCACAACCTCGGCCGCCCACGAGCTTCAAGCACTTGGTCCTCGGATAGATGGACATGATGTTGACCATGACGGACCAGCAGAGCGCGAAGATCACGTAGAAGACCGTGAAGGCGCCGATCCACTTGCTCTTGCCTCCGTTGCGCTTGAGCTCCTGGGTCTCCGCCTTCTGCGACGGCAGCAGCGGCAGGAAGCACAGACCGAGCAGGTTCACCACGTAGCGGATGATCAGCACATATGTCACCTCCCAGCGGATCTCGTTCGTGTCCTTGGCGATGTCCGCGTTCGTGACCTTGAAGCCGCCGTCCACGTTCTTCGTGATCGTGCTGGCGAATGGCGACGACAGGTTCGACACCGTGGTCACGAGACCATAGACGGCACCCTCGTTGCCCTCACCGGCGAGCTCGACCACGACGTAGGTGGCGATGATGAAACCCACACCGGACGGCAGGTTCTCAACAACAGGCACACCCAACCAGAACCACTGGTTGCGGACCACGTCCCAGGTCGTGAGGAACGTGACGAACGAGTCCATGACCGTGACGATCACAACCGTGATGAAGTGCATCCATCGCCAGTTCCAGTGGAGACCGTACTTACCCGTGCAGAAGAGCGTGAGCGCGAAGATGGCGTTGCCGACGATCGCCAGGATGCGGTCGTTGAGCGGCGTGGCCTCGGCCCAGATCTCCTGCATCGGGTCAGCGCAGGTCACAGTGAAGTTCTCGAAGATACCCGAGAAGAACTTGTACGCGATGACCTGGTACATCGGACGCATCTGGATGAGCTGCCAAAACTCGTAGATGTAGTCCTTGAAGACCACACCCGGGTGTTTCTCTTCCTTGATGAAGTACCAGGTCGCTGGGATGACTGGCAGGCAGAAGATCGCCAGGATAAGCATCAGCTGCGGGAAACTGATCGAGAAGTCAAAGTCGCCGCCGTAGTCCTCGCCGTTGAACGCGAAGCCCGTGAGGATGCTCGAGATCGTCACGAAGATCGTGCGCATCATGTAGATCGTGGTCTGGGTCGTGCCACGCACAGCCTCCGGCTCACGCTGGGCGAGCTCGACGACGACGGCATCCGCAGCGACATCTGCGCCGACGTAGCCGACCGCTGCGAGCATCATCATGATGATGAACTTGCCGCCCGTGTCCGGCGCCTCGGCGTTGAAGTAGTTGGCCTTCTCGGCGTCCGGGATCGTGTCCGGGTCCAGTTCCGAGAACTTGCGCTCGAGGTAGTACGGCTTGCCGACTTTCATGAACGCCATGATGAGCAGCATGAGGAAGCAGACGCCCCAGCCGATCATCATGAACGGACGGCGACGGTAGCCGAAGATCGGGAAGCAGTCCGACAGGATGCCGTAGACCACCTTGAAGCTCCACGGCATGGTCAGCAGCACGCGCGCCGACACCACCTGGGTGCCTTCCATGTTGAGGTAGTTGAGCAGGAACGGGTAGACAGTACCCGGGAGCGTGCCGTAGATCATGCCGACACCCATGTACTGAATGAGGATGCCGATGTAGTCCTTACCCCAGATGTTGGGGGCGCCACCGGCACGGAGCGCGCCGCCCTCAAACTCGGTCGGGGTGTTGACGCCCGCGTAGTCGCCGTCGGCCTTGCCTTTGGTGGCCGACGAGATGTACGACACGCGCTCGACGAGGTCCATCTTGGAGTCCATGGTGGAAAGAGGGGGGGGGGGAGGGGGCGACGGAGGTTCTCTGCTTGGGCGTGGACTGACCGGGAAGGCGGAGGGACGCGCTTGCGCAGGAGCTCGCAGGTTGGAGAATGAGAAGACGAAAAAGGAGAG